>JBBPBX010024111.1:3540-39953 GCA_038048925.1 Garcialebias charrua | reverse complement strand
CAACGTGTGGCATGGAGGCTGCACAGTTGAAGAGAGGAAAGCTCTACAGAGAGTGGTGAAGGCTGCACAGAAGTCTGTTGGAGTCAGTCTCCCCACCATCACAGACATTTACACCTCCAGATGCAGGAAAAGAGCCACCTGCATCATGAAAGACCTCACTCACCCAGCACACTCACTCTTTGCCCCACTCCCCTCAGGACGGAGGTTGAGGAGCATCAAATGTAGAACCACTAGACTGAGGAACAGCTTCTACCCTGAGGCTGTTAGACTCATGAATAAATAAAAATAAAATAAAAAAATAAACACTGCAAAATATCACATTGTGCTGATGCTGATCTGTTTTCTTGTTGCTGTGTTCATCTGTGTTCATCTGTGTTCATCTGTGACCATCTGCTCATACAAACTCATGTTCGTGCTGCTGTTTATTTCCACTATATTAGGCTTAGTGTATTACTAGTTGATGTTTTTCTTAGTTAATTCTAGATGTTATTACTGTTTTTCTCTTGCATTTGTTGTTGGATGTAACTGGGACCCCGTGTACATAATCTCGTTTTCATCACATGTACCACATGCGGTGCAAATGACAATAAAGACTCTCTTACTCTCTGACTCTGACTCCCTGTCAAATTCAGAAGTGAATTGAAAATCTTATTTCTAATCTACAAAGCTCTCAACAACCTAGCTCCATCTTATACTACATATCTTATTGATCCATATTTTACTAACAGAGCACTTCACTCTCATTTCCAAAAAGCAGAATGGGAGGAGGATCTTTCAGTTATCAGGCTCCAACTTCCAGTTTCTGTCCATGAGGCTGACACATTGTCCAGTTTTCAGACTGGGATTAAGGCTTTCCTGTTTGATCAATCCTATAGTTGGGGTTGGTTTGTTATGCTGCTATAGGCTTAGACTACTGGAGGACAAATTGACCTCATTTCTGTAAATGAATTGTTAAAATTCAATAGTTTTCATTTGATATTATTTCTATTGTCACATGTGATTCTTGACCGGCCATTGTATATCTATTCTTCTCAAACCCAGCCGGTCGAAGTAGATGACCGCTTGTCCTGAGCCTGGTTCTGCTAAAGGTTTCTTCCTCATGAGTGAGTTTTTCCTTCCCACTGTCACCTCTGTGCATGCTGAAGATGATGGTCTGCGACAGAGTTACATTCAAAGCAGCTCCTCAGATAAATATTGTTAAATTATTATTTTTATATACGAATATTTCTGTTCAGTGCTCTGAGACGACTTTGGTGTGACTTGGCGCTATATAAATAAAAATGCCTTAATTACAACAGCTTAAAGGGAATCTGGGCTGAATTAACCCAAAAGCTATAATGTTGAAAAATGCAAGATATCCAATATATTATTGACATCTAAAGCATTCCTGTAGCAAAGTTTTTGCTTTTATAAGTAATAATAAATAATAATGAATTTAATTTATAACGCACTTTTCATTAATGAAAATCTCAAAGTGCTACAAAGTGCAACAAAATTAAAGGTCAAATAAAACAAGTGATAAAACAAGTAAAACCAATAACAATATCAACTAAGATCAAAGATAGAATCACGAGGAGGCAGAGTAGACTCGCTTAAAAAGAAAGGTCTTCAACCCGCTCTTAAAGTCTTAAGATTTACCTGACTAAATAAAGGTTGAATGAAAAAAGTTAATCAGTGACTGTGGAGCTCTCAGGCAGTCAGGAAGAGAGTTCCATAGGCGGGGGGCAGCCACACTGAAAGCCCGGTCTCCCATGGTCCTTAATTTGGTTCGTGGAATGTGAAGGAGATTACTGTCCTGTGATCGTAGAGACCGGGTGGATGAATATGGAACAAGAATGTCCTTTAGATAATCTGGTGAAGTTCCATGTAAGCATTGATGTGTAATGAGAGCAGTTTTGTACTGAATTCTGTAGGTGACAGGAAGCCAATGAAGGTTATGGAGAATGGGCGTAATATGTTCAAATTTACGAACTCTCAACAAAATCCTTGCTGCACTGTTTTGAATATATTGAAGCTTCTGAAGGTATTTACCAGGGATTCCAATAAACAGGGAGTTGCAGTAGTCGAGCCTGGAGGAGACAAAAGCATGGACGAGCTTCTCAGCATCAGAAAAAGTTAGGGATGGGCGAAGTCTGGAGATGTACGCCACAAATATTCCAAAGCTACTGTTACTTGACGAGGTCCTTGAAAGCAAAACTTTCACTTTATTTTTTAAACAGTGGAGCGAGTTAGTTCTTCAGCTGTGATTCAAATCAGAGAGCTTGCCTGACTCCCAGAGGAAGACAGCGTTATCTTCGGTCTCAGGCTGAAACTAAACGTACAGCCCCCTCGTGTTTCCATGTGAGGAACAATTAGAAGACATCTATTGCAAGAGCTTAAGGGTAGATGAAGCCCAAGGGGTTGACATTAAGTGATATAAGCATGAGCCCCTCTGGTAATGCTATATAAATGGTGAATTCTGCAGATCCCATGCAGCTCAGGTCAGCTAATCATGTTATCTAGATTTATCCCCTATGTTGTTGCTAAAATTAGCAAAACAGTTGTGTCATGCTAGGCTGTGCATGTTCTCAGGGGGTATAAACCAAGCCAATCCTCTGGCGGATCACTCTCCAAGGGGCTTGTGTGCAGGGTGCACCGCTCCTGTAGCCTTGGCCTCTTTTCCCCACATCAAACAACAAATTGCTTTTGGATGCAGGTCACCCTGCAGCTTGAATCAGACTTGAGTCTAAACCAGGCTACCCATGACCCGTGGGGGGGAGGTTTGATGTGAGGTGAAGAGTGACAGTGATTTGCAATAACCAGGAACACGTTGCAGAGCTACATCTCTGGTGCCGTGCCACGGTCTTGCCCTGGCCTTTGCCAGAGAATAATATTTATACAGCAATATGCTATAAGCACGTCACTGAAAGTTGACCTCCATCATGGCATGTTACACAGCCTTGATGATGTCACTGGTTTTTATACAAGCAGCACACAAAGATAAGAACAAGTGCAAAACAAGGTGTTTGTGTAGTCTTATGGTTAGATTTGGATAAACTTTAAACTGTAATGTAAAGAGTTACAAAAGTCCAACCATGAAGCCACAATGTAGACAATCATATTAGTGTTTACCAATATAAAAAAACGTTTATTGTTTAAACCTAATTTATGGACTGTGCATAGACCCATTTAAAGGTCAGTCTGCATCCACTGGGACGGCGGTGCTATACTGCTTTTAAACATGTGATGGCAGCTCCGGTTCACAATATTCTAAAGGATTCAAGAGCCTCTCCATGAAGACGGCTTTTCCACTTAGTTATTCATTTTCAGTCAAAGACTGCTCTCTTCCTCTTGGACACAATGTTGCCTCAATATATGGGGTTTAGCATTTCTGATTTCATGACAAACAACTCTCAACAGAAAACGTCTATTCGGTGCTTTGAAAATTCTGCAGTTTCTCTGAGGTGGAGTTGCTGCTGTGAATGAATGAGGCATTTTGGGTAACATTTACTGTTCATGTATGATCCACGTGTTCTGATTTGTGACTGTTTGCATAGCAGGCGGTGCTCGGGCCTTGAGCTGACAGCTAAGCCTGTCAGCCACTGACTGATACATCCCATGTGGCAGGCAAGACGAAAACCATCCAGATTTGTGAGCGCTACAAGCCGTCAGCGGGACAGGGATATTATCTGGGGCCTGTCATTGTCTGTACTCTCTGTCATTTTTTCGGCTCACCGTGTTCTACTTCTGTTCCTGACATCACCTATTGTCATGTTTGCATTACACACCATTGTTACAGTAGCAAAAATGTTTATTACATGTTGGTGCAGAAGTCTATTAAATGATCACAACAAAAAAATAAAATAGGGGACACACGTATTACATGGCAACAAAAGGTACAGTGACAATGCTCGAAGGCATTTTAAACCTTTCTGGTAACAACCAGTGGATCAGAGAGCTAATGGAAATGTTATACACTCTGTATAAACTTAACAAAATGCTTTGTTTCATTCATTGTTTTAGCTAGGCTGTTTAACACGAGCTGCAGCATTTATGGGTGAAAAGTGTTCCATTAGCACCCAGAAGTCAGAAAAATCTACTGGAATGTTCCCAAAAGTTGAAATTCTGATGGAAAAGTCAGTTTCCTAACCAGCTCGGACCGCAAAATTCATTATGGCTACCTTGATCATGAAAATCCATGAAAGCTGCAGGAATAAACTAGCACTTTGAGATTTTTATTAATGAAAAGTGCATTATAAATGGAATTCATTATTATTATTATTATTATTATTATTATTATTATTATTATTATTATTATTATTATTATTATTATTATTAACTTATTTCCCCCAATTTGGTCAGTTTGTAGATCAGTAATTCAGTCACACACATTGTACTTGTTGCTCAACTACCACGAGTGAACGTGGGACTTCAGGGTTTGAATTGGGGCTGGACGATGTGGCCAAAACTTTTATCACAATACATGTCTTCATTTCGGTCGATAATGATATAGTTCCAATAGCGATATAAATAACATAAAGCCTCAGAAAAACTGCACAAATAAATTCATGCTCACCTTTTATTTGCATTGCATGGGTTTCTCTTTTGCTACAGCTGGGGGTGTTGTTTATTGTGCTTCATCTTGTGACTCTCAGCAGATTCTATCAAGTGAAACAAGTTCGATGTGTTCCCACCGGTAGTTGGAACGACACTCCCGTCACATTTTGCAGCTCACTGACTGAAACTTGCAGTTTATTGGATCTTAGAAAGCCGAACCACTTCCAAATCGCCAAATTAGTCTTTCCTCTCTTATCAGTTATGTCATCTGCTTTATCTTCACTTGAAACCTTGTTCAGTCACATTCTGACGGTCATTTCAAAGCAAAAACTTAACGCACGTTGGAGATTAGCCTAGCCTGCTACCGCTAACTCCTTCTGGACTTGGGCTCTGCGTAACATCTACGTTACCACGCACTTACGTAGTTGTGTCGCACCTTTTTCTGTTCGGGTTGCATCAGTGAAACATTGTAATCCTATCGAAATATTGGAAATGTGCTTTAAAACACATATCGTTATTGAATAAAAGTATTTCGCGACATATATCGATGTCAAATTATTGTCCAGCCATAGTCTGAATGCATAGACGGTGGAGAAATCCATATTTTCTGTAACTATATGCTAATGGGGGATAGCCTGGCCTCAGTGGCGGATCTACCATTCAGGCGAAGGAGGCCGTGGCCTGGGGCCGCCAATCAGCAGGGGCTGCCAATAAGCAGGGACCCCAGCCATCACCTACATCCCTAACATTGCTCCTGCTTGTTAATGTACGTTTAACATAAAAATAATTATAGTTACGATGAAAACTATCTTTAAAAACGCAACAGAAAAAACGGTTGAGTTCTGTTCCCCCCTACTAAAATGGACTATTCCGTCATGCGTCATGACGTCACCCACTAATCCAGGAAGTGCTGTATGCTCGCTGCTGTTTTGTGTGAGAAGGAAGCGGGAGACAGGAGACAGAAAGCGGAGCTGAAAAACGTAAAAAGCGTCAAAAAACAATAACGTATGTTTCTTCACTACCGAAAGTGACAACCTTTTTAATGGGTCGAATTCTAAAACTTCATCAACTGTTAATGACGGTCACGAGCGGCAGCGGCCCATTTAAAAGTGTGGCGGAACCGCCGCCGGACATCAGGATCCAGGAGGAAGTGGCGCCGAGGCAGTGACTCAAGAAGATGAAGATAAAGACGAGGATTCAGCAAGATGAGGTACGAGTTTTAGAAATTATTTTGTAGGTTGGGTAAAAGAAATCCTAACAGTAATCAGCTGAGACAACCACTATTTTCACGTTTTCTTTCTGTATCAAAATATTAAAAGATATTCGACCTAAATCTTCTGACTTAAATAGGAGAGAGGGGATTATATATTTTACCTACTTTAGCTCTCTGCCCTGCTTGCTTAGTATACAGTATTATTAAATTATTCGGACTTTACATTGAATAGAATAGATCTAAAATATTCCACAGTTATCTATAAAAAAAAATTCTCAACCATTTTACAAAATATTTGACTGTTAAAACTTCATCAGACTATCATTGTTTTGTTATTTGGTCCATAGTCCCTCCATTAAATACATTATAAAGCACAACTTATAGCTTTCAGAGTAATGCAAAAATGTGTTTTTTAATAATGACAGGTTTGCTTTGGACAGAAATGCCACTGTAAGTTTAAAACAACAGAATCAAAAGGCTAGGATTGCTAAATTAAAATGTTATCTAAAATATAAAAATTGATATGAATGAAAAGTGACATTCCCTGATGCATGCTCAATAATCCAGGTGGGAAAATCTGTGACATTATTTGAGTCATTTAGTTTACAGTACGTCTTACAGTCTGTGTAAGTTTTAAGGTTTAAAAAGAAGTCAAAACTTTCAGTCTTAATTATGGAAACTTGGATAAATGAGAGCCTTCACATGTGTTAAATGTAATAATGTCTTATTTTTTCTTTTATTTCCTCCAACACTAACATTTGTTGTTTTTTCAGATGCAGTCTTTAAACATGCATCATTAAAGACCAGAAACAAGACAGAAGACAACTTTCATAGAAGTCCAGCTGAATAATCAAGGTAATTCATGATCACTTAATGCTGTAAAAAGTGTCTCATGCCTGGACATCTTGCTGTTCATATCGAGCCAGTGTGTGAATTCATCTCAAAGTACCACATCTCAACTACACACACTCACTTTTCACATTGATCTAACAACTGTTCCCTGTTACAGAATATGTAATATAACGTTAAAAGAATTAAAGTTGTGAAAATCTTATAATTTAGGAAAATATATTTCTACTGTATTGCTCACATCTACCCTCTCTATTTGTTTGTGTTTATTTAGTGTTGTTGAATTTTGGTGTAAGACTTGATTTAGAGCCTTTTATTGCAATAATAAAACATCCATCCATCCATCTTCTTCCGCTTATCCGGGGTCGGGTCGCGGGGGTAGCAGCCTAAGTAGGGAGGCCCAGACTTCCCTCTCCCCAGCCACTTGGAGCAGCTCCTCTGGGGGAATCCCAAGGCGTTCCCAGGCCAGCCGAGAAACATAGTCCCTCCAGCGTGTCCTGGGTCTTCCTCTGGGTCTCCTCCCGGTGGGACATGCCCGGAACACCTCACCAGGGAGGCGTCCAGGAGGCATCCTAACCAGATGCCCGAGCCACCTCAACTGGCTCCTCTCGATGTGGAGAAGCAGCGGCTCTACTCCGAGTCCCTCCCGGATGACTGAGCTTCTCACCCTATCTCTAAGGGAGAGTCCAGACACCCTGCGGAGAAAACTCATTTCAGCCGCTTGTATCCGAGATCTCGTTCTTTCGGTCACAACCCAAAGCTCATGACCATAGATGAGGGTGGGAACGTAGATCTATCGGTAAATTGAGAGCTTTGCCTTTTGACTCAGCTCTCTCTTCACCACGACAGACCAGTACAGGGCCCCTTTACAAAGGTTTGCCTGGGGCCCCAAAATGTCTAAGTCCGCCACTGCCTGGCCTTTGGATGCAGAAATGAACAAATACTGTTTCTTTTTTGATGTGCAAATGTAAAAAGAAAACAATAAAGTTGTGTTTAACATCACTCCTAAATCTGGATTCCGTTTCATGAGGCTACGAATGCTACGTACCGGTAGTTACATTAAAGAAAACCATCACTCTTTCTAAAGATTTGTGTCACTCTTAAAGAACGACAGCTTTAACACACAGTGAGAACAACGCTATCTGGTACGTAAAGTACCACATGGTAGTTTGACAGTTTGATGTTGTTCAGCTCTTTCTGCAGTACAGTGATACCACTGTCCTAAAAACAAACAAGTCCTGCTCAATAAAAGTAAGCTGTAATAAAAAATAAAATAAAAACTTTAAAAAACTTAAAGTATCACGCAGTATGACAGGTTGTTACAAGATTGAACAAAAATACAACATTATACACTAATAATTTGCATTTCTTTAGTCTAATGCTGGATATGTTTCTAAAACAGATTTTTCCATTTGTTAAATGTTGACTTGTTTGGTCATTCAGAGGATCCTGACAAACTGATTCCCTCTGTTTGCCAACATGAAGTAATTTATAACAGAGTAAGGCATGCAGTGATTGAATTGCGGAAATTTATGACCTTCATCATAATGTGCAGCTTTGGTATCACAAGCAATAAACTGGACCACTGAAGACATGAACTCCACCTAAAAACAATCAGATAATTCCACAGCTCTTTCATCAGCTGGTAAAACCTTCCTTGTTTTTGGAAAACACATCATATTAGTTGTACAAATACACATTTCTGGCTAGTGTATCTTTTTCATGTATAACATGTAAACAAGTTTTTCAGAAACTAAAAAAAAAAAACAGTTAACAGGGGAGGATTCCATTGTTATAATTATTATACTGCAATGTTGTTAATGAGTTATTAAATTTAGATGAAGCATTTCCCAAAGCAGATGTAGTTGTAGCTGCAGATACATTCAAATAAGGTTTTATTACACCTTTGAGGGAACTATATGAAAGTGATTATAACATGGGGCTTATTTTTTATGGCTAATTTAATATTGAATCCCACAAAGAATACATTCGATAGCTGCAGTTTTTAGTTTGCTCTCAGTGTTTGAACATTGTGCCTGAATTCATCATACTGTATGTGTAATATGTATAGAGAAATATTAATAGAGAACCTCACCATCTACAACATTGTACTCCTTACTGATCCACTCCTTCCCAATCAAACGCCACTCCACTCTGTACTTCACGATGGGCACGCCCCCCCTGGAGTACGGTTCCTCAAACTCTACCACTGCTGTGCTCGAGAAGGGTTCCACTTTTTCTATCTCTGGTGATGAAGGGACCTCTGTAACAGCAGACAGAGAAAGAGAAGCTTATATTTACAAAAGCTCATTTTAAAAGCACATCTGTGAAAAACGGTGTGACAGCATTCATTAAAGACAATCATAAAGCACAACACAAAAAGACGTATACAGTTGAAAGTCTTCATTGCTGTTCACATACAAAGCCCTCAACAACCTAGCTCCATCTTATATTACAGATCTCATTGTTCCATATTTTCCTAACAGAGCACTTCGCTCTCAGTTTGCAGGTTTGTGGTTCCTAGAGTTTCCAAAAGCAGAATGGGAGGAAGATATTTCAGTTATCAGGCTCCTCTCTTGTGGAACCAACTTCCAGTTTCTGTCTGTAAGGCTGACACATTGTCCGGTTTGAAGACTGGGATTAAGACTTTCCTTTTTGATGAATCCCTGACTGATGCTAAAGTTCACCATACTGAAACATTTATAACATAAAACTTTTCTTATAGAACAAATACATGTAGGTGTAGACTTCTGTTTGTAGGTTAGGGTCAAGTAATAGAACAATTTCTTGCTTTCAAGCATAGAAACAAGTTATTTTCTCTGCATGATGCAGGGCTGCGTGTGTCACCAAACGTTTCACGTGCTATTAACAAGGACAGAAATGCATTTATTGCTACAACGCCTCTGGTTAGCAGACGACTGAAGAACTTTTAAACATGACTAAATGATTTTCCAGTGACAGATTTAGTTCACGCCTGTGAACACTTTGATTCATGATTAAAAGGACTGAGCGACGCGGTCACAGAAACAGCACACCACATACTTTGACTTTCCTCCACGGACGAAGTTTGCTGGTTTTAATCTTTCAAGAGGAGAACTTTATGATGGAAAGGCAGAAGTTGGTTCCCTCCTATAGCTTTTGCTTTAATCTTTTTATCACCTTGCAGTCATGGTAAGAATGTATAATACAGAAAATGTATGCCTTCTCAGGCTAGAATCCTGCAGGGATGAGAAACAGCTTGTCCTTTTTTCACATTGCTGTCAAGTTAAAACTCCCATTTTCAAAAAGAAAGGTCAATCAAAAGATCATACATGCAAGTTAAATCTTTTGCTCCAAATATGTTTTTAATATTTTATTGATACCACTCTATCAATACTATGGTTAAGATACCCATTCACACAAAAGCTGTTTAGATATTGGAAGCAACAAAGCTGCCATTTTTATACATCACCAGAGAAGTTTTGGACTTTTGATATTGAATATAAACAGCAAAGTAGCTTCTATTTTTTTAATCCATAGCAGCTCTGTATGTAAACTAAGTATTAGTACACATTATGCATCCCTAAATCTTGTGGAACTGCTCTCCAGATCACTGAAACCTGATCAAAATGTTTCTCTGTGATAAACTTACTTTTTCTTAATTATTTCATTATAGAACTTTGGAATGAACAGTATTAATATTTTTATTTAGCCATTTATTTACATAAATACTATAACGTTTATGCTGTATACCAGGGCTTAATTTGAGCCAGATCGTGCAGGAACAGGATCCGGGAACCCTCTTATTTTGACAGGGTATGTTCTGGTAATTGTTTGCTCGGATCCAGTAACACTCAGTCTTACTAACAATAAAGTTATGAACAAAGTTGACTGCTTTGAAATAATACAACTTATATTGGATATACAAACTGAAAATAATTACATAAACACTAATTTGAAACACAACAGCCACTTACGAGCATACAAGCTGCCTCTTCAAGTAGCATTTCCACGTCTATCCTTAAAAAAAAAACCTCCACCCTAAAAAAGTGGTGAGGCCGAGTGCCGAGCTAACCAGGCAGTTGTACGCCGGCAGGAACCCACAGACAGCTGCCAAGAACAGAAGGAGGAGGCGCCTGGAGGTTTCACATGTGGAGTCGGACAACAACAAGCAGGGCCGGTGTCAGGCTCAGAAGGGCGTAGAGGGCGGGGCTAGGACGCTTGACAGAAGCTGAATGTTTACTAATGTAGGTAAATGTACTGTAGATGTTTAACAACCCGTTAAAATACACTAAATGCAGGAAACCGCATCTACTTTATTCAACATTTTCTGGGACAGGACAGTTGTGTTCCAGCATCGATAGGTTTACAAATTAAGCCCTGCTATATATGTTTTACATATTAAATAAAGACAAGTAAAATCACACATTTGCTAAGTTTGTCAGGTTTAACTGTAGCCTGGCCCTCGCCTTCCTGCACAGCTCCGCTCAATTCTCATTTCCCTTCACTGCACAGTCTGGGACTTTACCCGCCCACAAGGATTTGTCCAGTAGATTTTTGTTCGGACCAATCAGAGAACAGAAGGGGCGGAGTTTTGGACCCTAACCCACGCCCCCACCTGTCCCAGCGCGCAGAGCCCTATAAAAGGCTCTGCCAGCGCTCAGTCAGCGAGCAGCGGCATGTTCTCATTCAAAAGATGCAAAGCGATGCAGATATGTGACACAAATTTATTAATTTCCCCTTCTTAATCCCTTATCTGGAGTTTTCTTTTGGTTTTTGGGCCAAAAGTCAAGTTATCGCTCCCTTCTCCCTCCTCCTCCTCCTCCTCTCCGCTGAGTGCCACCTGTCCCGGCGCGCAGCCAGAGCCAGCGCGCAGCCGCGTTCTCATGCAAAGCGATGCAGATATGTGACACAAATTTATTAATTTCCCCTTCTTAATCCCTTATCTGGAGTTTTCTTTTGGTTTTTTCCCCCAAAAGTTAAGTAATCGCTCCTTCTCCTCCACCCTCCTGCTGAGTAAAATGAGAGAGACAGCAGGCTCAATTCGTTGCTGTAAAATGAACACGGAAATGCCTCAGGTTGTCACGAGAAATAAACTCGGGTTTTAGTTGCTGAGCGAGTCCCATCAGATTTTCTGGTGTTTTGGTGAGCTGGACCAGCGATCCATGGTTTGATTTTATTGTATTAAAACGTTTTATAACATATGATATAAACACAGAATTTGCGCAGCAAGAGAAACGCTGCAGAGGGGGCGGAGCAGTTGTCAGTCAAGTTCAGCTGCTGAACTTCAGCAGAGGGGGGTGGCTGAGGGGAGGGAGCAGAATGGTTTCCCTGTTCAAATTATCCAATGGTTTTGTTCCTAATCAGAGGCCAACGCCTCCAGCAAGAAACGGTTTTCAATGGGAAAATTCCAGACCCTTGTGTGAAGCGAAGTGAAGCACAGGGTATGGTTTCAACCAGGCTAGTTTAACTGTTAAAAGGAACTATTTTAGACATATTAAGGAATTTTGCGGTAAAGCGGGAAAATACTTCAAAAGCACAGGATATTAAATGGCATTAAGGGTGTCACCACAATTAATTCAGCATTTCAAAATCCTGAGCAACATATCACCTGCTACGTGTCTAACGCAATTTGCAAAATGAAGACAATGAAAGTCTAATGAAAGACTTCCAAGTGGAGACCCACTTGGATTTCAACGTTTTTCTTGTTATCTCTGTCTGGTTTGAAATTTGGGATATCACAAGGTTACGTGCATGATTATTTCTGTAGACAGACAATGCACAGACATATCACAGCTACAGCCCTGGTAAATCATCTCAAGATAATTGGCATCATATTGACTCCACTGAAGTGGACGTCTCTGAAAACGTACAAAGAAGTTTAACACAGCAAGAACTGTTGCAAAAAAGAACCATACATTTATTTGTCATTCATACTTTTAATTTTACTTCCCGACGTCTGACATTATGATTATTAAAATATAGCTCACCCTGCTCCAGCTTGTTCAAAATGCTGAATGTAGGATGTGACATGGCCACTGCATTATGTACACAGTTGTTTTGGAAATTATGTGTACCGGTAGTTGTTTTAAACTTTTATATATTTAAGATCATTTGCCTTGCTTTTTGTTCCAAGAAGCCATTTTACTGAAGGCATATGGATTAATGTTAAAACTGTTTATCCAACTCGTCGTCTAGTAAAGACTGAAATGCCAAGAGAGGGACAAAAGTAATTTCTTATTTGTTTTATATTTATGTTTTACATAAAGCATTAGAGGTAAACTCAAAATGACTGATAAATGCACACATGGAACAGCCGAGACTGTGATATTTTAAAACTTTGCTATTTAACAGAACTAGAGCACCTTTTAAATGATTAGTATTTTTGTGAACAAACCTGCTTGGATAAGAAGGAACTCTTTGGATTCGGTGCCCATCATATTAGTTGCTGTGCAGTTGTAGCTCCCAAAGTCATTTTGTGACTCGGGTGTGATCTGACGGACAAAAACAAAACACATGCGTACTGAATGAAACACAAGAAGAAGAAAAAAAGCTTGTTTCAGATTGTCTACAACTAATTATTACCCTTTCAAGTCATTTAAAATCACTCTTCAGTCTCACATAACTTTAGTATCTTTATTACTCCCATATGATTTTATCAAACTTTCACAGCTCCTTTGTGTTTTATGCCTTTGTCTATTAGTGCAGAAGAACTTAAAGATGGCTGGTTCATCACCTCCAGGTAATTGACAGTTGGTGTATTGTAGATCTTCAGGTTGGTTGTGTTGGGACTCGGCAGCTGGATGCCATCTCTGAACCAAACCACCAAGGCTCCCGGGTGAGCTTCTACCTCACAACTTAAATTGGCAGGATTTCCTTCCCATGTGTACGTCGCCACTACACCCAAGATTTTTGGAGTATCTGAAAATGCATAAAGAGAAGATGGTTTTACTGTATTAGGCATTTGTTAAACAAAAAATAAATCATCACTGACATTTAAAAGATATAAATAAAAAAAGAAAATAATGCCTTAATAATTTTGACATATGTATACAGTATTAAGGACCGTTAAGTCAATTTTGAAAAGCACATTTATGGTTTTTCATTTAATCAAACTGATAAACAACTTTTTTATGCAATTTCTGCATTAATAATAGAGCACATTTTGCTTCCAGTTCCAGGGGTCTGCAACCTGCGGCTCTGTGGCCACATGTGGCTCTTTGGTAACTCTGCAGCGGCTCCTTCCGACTTTGATCAAAACTAAAATAAAAGTCAAAGTCAAAGTCAACTTTATTGTCAGAACTGCAATATGTACAGGACATACACAGGATTGAAATTGCGTTTCTCTCAGTCCCTCGGTGCAATTTAATAAAACTGAGTTTTATTAAATTACCAACAATGAAAATGACCAGTTTTAGCAGATGTTCTGTCATTTTCAAATATGTGAATGATAGTACAAATACAAGGCGTAAATCATGTGCACTGCATCATGCTAGTAGTTTGTTAGCCATTTTAAGTCAACTTCCAGTCTTTCAACATGATCTTTCTCTCAAAACCACCAGGAGCTTTATGCTTCCTCAGTCCTGGGTTACATCAGTACATGTGCTGAAAATGTATCCATAAGAAAGTGTGTTAAATTTTACCCCAATCAAAAACCCTGGCTAAATAAGGATGTCCGCACCCTGCTGGCAGCCAGGGACACTGCATTCAAGTCTAAAGATACTGAGGAGTTGAGAAAGTGCAGGAGAGAACTGGATGATGGCATAAAGAAGGCCAAAGCCGCGTATGCACAGAGGATCGAGGGACAGTTCACCTCACATGATCCAAGGAGCATGTGGCAGGGCATCAAATGCTTAACAGACTACAAGGGCAAAAGCAAACAATGCCCCAGGGACCCATCCCTGCCTGATGCCCTCAATAAGTTTTATGCACGTTTTGATGATCCAAACAGACCAACTAGCACCAGACTCACCTCATCACCAGACGAGGAGCACCTCAAAGTGACCGCAGCAGAAGTGAGAGGCAGTCTCAGAAGGATCAACCCTCATAAAGCTACGGGTCCAGACAACATCCCAGGGAAAGTTCTGAAGGAATGTGCGGACCAGCTCTGTGAGGTGCTGGCTGACATCTTCACCACCTCACTTGCACTGGAGTCAGTTCCCACCTGCCTGAAGACCGCCACCATCATCCCAGTCCCAAAAAGCTCCACAGTGACTGGTCTGAATGACTACAGACCGGTGGCTCTCACCCCGATAGTCGCTAAATGTTTTGAGAAACTGGTCATGTCCCACATCAAGACAGCCGTCAACATCAACGAGGACCCTCATCAATATGCATATCGTGAGAACCGATCAACAGAGGACGCCATCTCCTCCGTGGTCCACACTGCTCTCACCCACCTGGATCAGAAGGACTCATACGTGCGTCTGCTCTTTGTGGACTTCACATCTGCCTTCAACACCATGATCCCCCAAACTCTGATAGACAAACTATCCACACTTGGACTAAGCCCCTCTATTTGTAACTGGGTCTTAGACTTCTTAACAGACAGACCACAGTCCGTGAAGATCCACAACTTCTCCTCCTCCACCATCACCCTCAGCACTGGCTCTCCTCAGGGATGTGTGCTGAGCCCTCTTCTGTTCACTCTGCTCACATATGATTGTATAGCCACACATCCAGGCTGTCATATTGTTAAGTTTGCAGATGATACAGCTGTGGTGGGATGCATCACAGATAATGATGAATCCAGCTACAGACAGGAGGTGGAACATCTGGAGAGCTGGTGCAAAGAGAACAACCTTCACATGAATGTGAAGAAGACGAAGGAGATGATTGTGGACTTCAGAAGGAACAAACACACCCACACCCCACTGTATATAGGTGGATCTGCGGTGGAGGTGGTCTCCAGCTACAAATACCTGGGTGTACACTTGAATGATAACCTCAGCTGGAGCAATAACACCACCAGCCTGATCAAGAAAGGTCATCAGAGACTCTACTTCCTCAGACGGCTGAGACGAGCCGGTCTGAGAAGCCCAGTCCTCACCTCGTTCTACAGGTGTGCAGTGGAGAGCGTCCTGTGCTCCAGCATCAACGTGTGGCATGGAGGCTGCACAGTTGCAGAGAGAAAAGCTCTGCAGAGAGTGGTGAAGGCTGCACAGAAGTCTGTGGGAGTCAGTCTCCCCACCATCACAGACATTTACACCTCCAGATGCAGAAAAAGAGCCACCTGCATCATGAAAGACCTCACTCACCCAGCACACTCACTCTTTGCACCACTCCCTTCGGGACGGAGGTTGAGGAGCATCAAATGTAGAACCACTAGACTGAGAAACAGCTTCTACCCTGAGGCTGTCAGACTCATGAATAAATAAATAATAAGAATAAACACTGCAAAATGTCACATCATACTGATACTGTACTGATCTGTTTCTTGTTGCTGCGTTCATCTGTGACCATCTGTTTCTTGTTGCTGCGTTCATCTGTGACCATCTGCTCATGTTCGTGCTGCTGTTTATAATGATGTTTTTCTACTACATTAGGGCTTAGTGTATTACTAGCTGATGTGATGTCTCTCTTAGTTAATCCTAGATGTTATTATTGTATTTCTCTTGCATTTGTTGTTGGATGTAACTGGGACCCTGTGTACATAATCTCGTTTTCAACACATGTACTACATGCGGTGCAAATGACAATAAATTCTCTCTGACTCTGACTCTGACTCTGAAAGTTTTGGAATATCTTTGACAAGTTGTGGAGAAGGAATATGGTGACTAACTTTGAAAACACTATAAAACACAAAAAACAAAGTCAAAGTAAACAAAATTATTTATTGTCTTTAAAAATGTAACTGGATATCCAACAAACTGGCCAAATTTTATACTGTCTTTAACTTGATGCTTTAAGTAGGAAACTTAATTCTTCAATAATTGAGAGTTAACTCACATCGACCTGCAGAGTTCAGTGTTTTAATTTTATAAAATTGTTAAAAATTATGTATTTTTCTTCCTTTACATGAATCTCATCATTTCTTTTGTATTAAAATGTAAAAATATCAATAAATGTTAATAATAGTTAATCATTTTTTGTTTTATAGTATCACCCCCACTGGCAGGAAAAGCCATCTCCAACAAACTTGTGGTCAGTGGGCCACCAGTTGACAGTACACAGTTGTAGCAGGTTTTGCAGCTCCAGACACATCATAATTAGTAAGCAAAATGGCAAAAATTGCTTTTTTATTGAAAAGGATGCAGACCCCTGGTATATCCTGAGCAGTTTTATGTCCACTATTCTGTTAAAAGATGATTGGGAGTGCTATAGGGATGAAACTTTGGATATTTTAACCAGAAAATGACTGATTACTGGGTGCCTCACAATCCGTCTCTCTGGTACTCAAAGGACAACAGATAAATAGTGAAAAATTAGACTGAAATGCATTAATAATCTGGTAAAGTTAAATAAAATAGGCACTACTTTAACTAATTTTCATCTATAAGAGCTTTTCAGGGTTCATTATCAAAAATAAAATTTTGTGTTACTATTATAAAGATGCTTTGTAAAAACTCCTCGGTAAAAGTCTGCTGTCTTAAAGAAGCAAAGAGTCATGGGATTAGAAATGTTTCCCTATTTCCCCGAAGCACTTCTCTGGTCTGGCAGCACTTATCAAGGCTACAGATAAAATTCATTTTCAGGGGAAATGGCACACCATAAAATAAAAGCCCTCCTTTGCCATGCCAGATTTAGGTCTATAGGATATATTTTATGTTTTAATTCCCCCAAAACTTAAATAGTACAGTATACTGACAAATAACACACAAAAAACCCCGCAAAAGCCCAAAAAGATAAATCTGCTAAACAAATTTTCATGAAATTCATGCCAAACAAACTTCTGCTGATAGGAAAATGGAGCTCAAACAGAGAACATTTTAACATGTTTCTATTGTATCAATGCCTCAGCAGCAAACCCTGATAAACCTAGCCCAGCTAATGGGATCACGCCGTGCAGCAGATAGGCAGTTCATCCTTAGATAACGTCTTTATTGTGTGAGCTGTGAGAGAGGACAGAGTGAGAGCTCTGCTCACAACAAAAGTACCTTTCCTTATCGATAATTACTTGGCAACAATGAATCAGTCACCTTATTTGTTGATTAATCTGTCTATCTTGAAGCCCTCAAACAACTCTGTCAACGCTGCATTCTGATGTTATCTTGCAAGCACACCAAGAACATGACTTATTAATCCAATTAGTAGTTTTTATCAGCCCCTTTTCTTTACCGATAGAACGAAAGATAATTGTCATGGTCAAGCCAACGCATGGAGCAGAATTTCCGGTAACCCAGAAGAACCAGACCCATTGTGACAACCATTGGGGATTTTAGCATCTTTTTGGGGGGTGCTCGAGCACCCTTAAATTTTAACTCAGCACCCCTGAAAAATAAAGAAACTAATATTTGGATTTTGTAATGAAACTCAGTCAGCAAACTTTAGATTCACAAAAATATTGAATGAATATGGAAAAAATGATGACATGCAAATGGGCCAGTGAAAGTTATGACTTTTTTTGTTGCACAAGTCAGATCTTCAATGCCTCCTGTCAATCATTACAGTAGGCTCATGAGCAACTGACTAATTGGCAACCTCAATTTTGAGGGAGGCATGGGGTAGGTTGCGTGACAGAAGTGGAGCGTGCTCTATTCACACAGGTAGAGCTGTCGGTCAGGCTACTTCTTTTTGCTCTCTTAAATAGTTATTGAATCAGGTGCTTACTTGTGTAGGTAAACGTAGATGTTTAACAACCTGTTAAAAATACACCAGAATGCAGGAAATGGCATCCACTTTATCAAAAATTTTATGGGAGATGACCCTCAGACCCCCCGTCAATGTGTATCCCCCACATTGCAAATGGTTCTGACGCCAATGGACACCATGTTGTTCAAGCCAAGAGCCATTGTCAGGGGCCTAAGCACCCCTAAACGTCAGACTCTAGAATCGTCCCTGCTGACAACCCTGTCCTGTAAAACCATTGCCACAACTACTGTCATCCGGATCCTGCAAAGGTCTGATTTCAATCAACTAAATCTCTCATGGCAGTTCACCCTTAAACACATTAAACAATTGGGACTTGCTATAAAGACCTAAAAAGGCACTAACTGATGTCAGAACTTGGACCTTGGACCCAGCAAAATTCTGCTGAGCCATTTATCCTGGTAAGAAAAAGTGAATGGACAATGTAATGACGTAATATTCCCAGTAGATTTTTTAAAAGTCTCAAAAACTGCTTATTATTATTATTATTATTATTATGTTTTGAACTGGTCGGATTGGTATCAGTTTAAACTTTATGAAACTTAATTGATCCTAAAAGAGAATATATCCCAAACTCATTATCTTTAAAAATGTAGATGCGTGATGACAAATTGCCCATTACCTCAGTTGTGGTGTCATTTAAATGTGACTCTGCGTCAGTAAGTAGTTGTGACAAAAGTTAAAAAAAAAACAGCTATAATGGGGTTTTTGTCCTGAGAAAAAGAAACATCGTAGAGAGGTTCAACCAAACCATGTCAAGGATTGGACAGCTCACAAATTCAAATGAAAAAAGACGACTACGGATGATGTGTGAGTCTGTGTGTTGAAATAAGGGATTGAGCACTCAGTCAAGTGTAAAGTGACTTACAGCGGACTTCCAGGTAAATTTGCTGGTTGTCTTCACCAATAGAGTTGCTGGCGATGCAGAGATAGCGCCCGGCGTTCGTGAACTGCACATTTTTTATGGTGAGGGAGGACACCCGAGCGTGGCTGCGCACCACAACATTCTTATCAAGGCTCTACAAAGAAGAAGTGAAACGAATTAGTCTAACATGCAAACAACTCACCTTTCATTGAGACAGACAGTACTTTTATGTTCAGGGATGGGAACTGCATTCATGATTGACAGGTGATAAGGCAGAATACCACAACAATGATGAGCTGGAAGAAGCAGCATGGACTTCGGTTTGAATTTGCCGTTACTGGTTATGTGATACATACATCATCACATTGGCTTCATGTTTTAAAATTTAAATGTAAACAACATACAGTATTAAGGTGTTCAAATGGTCATCGTACACACACACACACACACACACACACACACACACTCTAATCTTTATATCAAATATTAACAAAAAAACACCCACAAAAGCCTGGAAGGCAAGTAAAATGCCCTGATCTACAAACTGCAAGGGCTTTGAATGCACTGAGATGCTAACTGTAGCCGTATGAACACAGTTAAAGCAATTAGCTTGTTAAATCTATCTTTACACCTCCTTTTCTGTTGTTTTGTAGAGCTGATGTGTTTAGCTCCAACAGGTGGCACGATTTCCCTCTTACTTTTATAATTAGGCAACACAATCTGGTTTAATCCTTGATATATACCACTTTTTTATTTTTATTGATTCAATCTTTAATTTTTCTTTATTGCATTTTTATTGTTCCAAAATTTCTTGCAAGAAAGTTTCCAGAAGGTAGTTTTCAGTAATGGACTTTTAAAGTGAAACGTGGTGACTCAAAATAAATGAAATAAAAACTCTGGCCCTTATAAATACAACAGTTTTATTGTGTCCCTGTGGGCAACAGACAATTCACACCAACAGAGTATCTCCCTTCAAGCTGCCACAATGTTCCCTTAATATTTCAGATACTTAAAAAAAAAAACAAGTACTTTAATCCTACATTTTGTATTAGCATATAAAAAAAGCTACATATTTTGTATTCAACATGGTGATGCAGATGTGGACAGAATATTTTGCGATTTACTGAAAGTCTAAAGGAGTGTCCTGAAACATTTTGAAAGGGCAGCATTAATCTTGTCTCACTGCAGTAACACACACACAAAGAATAAATAAATTGCTGTATCGAGCACACTGCTAGAAAATAAACAGAGAAAGGTTAATGGAAAATAATACTTTAATGACACAGAAGCAAAAAAGCCAGAGTGATTTATTAGTTAAGTCCAGTAAAGAAATGTTAATAATTCAGCTTTGACTGCTCATCATATCATATTTCAGTGGTAGGGACTTGTAACAAAATATACTTTTTTTTTTCTTGATTGTCTTTAAGTGTGGGTTGCTTCACTTTGCAGATCCAAACAAACACAGTTAAAACTTTATTTTTTTTATTGTTTTTGCTTTCGCAAACACAAGTATAAGTAAAGGTTTAGCCAGAATGGTCCAAACTGTAAATAATTCAAGTGTCTAAGGTTAAAACAGATTTTCTTTTTATAATTGAGATTTACAAAAAGGAAAGTTGTGTAATTTAGAAGCGTTTATTTTTTACTCATAAAGATCTGCAGTGAATAGAAATGACCATTAGAGCCAATTTTGCATGCTAATGTGCTAAACTGCATATGGCATCAAAATTTATTCAAGAACTTAAAACACTGCTAACACAATTAGATTTAGCATTTACAAGTGTATGTTAACCATTGGCATGCTACGCTGTTAAACATATTCATATATAAAGTAATTTACTGTGGACCGGAATTAAAAATGGGGAATATTTTGGTCACAGGGGTTCAGATACAATACAGAAAACGATGATGTAAACTTCTCTAAGCAAGTGGAAAAGGGGCATTAAAGAGTTTTGTGCTTGTATGGAGTTTTTTCAGGTGTTCTGCTGTAGGTAGTTTAATTTGTAAGTTTTTAAAGAAACAAACAAAAAAAAAAAACCTGTAGGTCAAAGCGTCAAACAAAACAACTCACCAAAATGACCCTAGTGCACATCATGTTCAACTCTGAAAATCTTTAGTAACTTGTGGCACATAATTGTAGAGGGAACCCACTGGCCTCCTGAAAGTATCTGTTTTGCTACTTTGACATCTTTTTAACTTGTTAAAAAATTGGTGTGCCTCTCTTTTGATTGTCTATACTTGATTGTCAAAGGAAGGTCTATTGTCGCTGTTGTCATCATTCTTTGTTGAAACCAGGTATCTCTTGTAAATGAGGCCTTGAGGCTCAATGGGATTAACCTGTATAAATAAAGGTTGAAAAATGTATTTTTTCCAATATTAATGGAAAGAATGTGGCTTCATTCAACCTTTATTAATACAGGCTAGCCTCATTGTGCCACAAGGACTCATTTACAAGAAGGCCTGTTCCAGACAAGACATATAAAGTACAGACAACAATAACAGTAGACAATAGTGTTTTTAACATATACACATCTAATTCTGTATATAATATGATATTAACTTCTTGATGGATAACAAAGGATAAATGTGTCACGATCATGTGATTTTTTCCCAACTTCTCCCAATTGATTTGTTTGGCACAGCTGTTGACGAGTAGATTATTGTGATCAGACCGTGCTACTCTTTAAATGTCAGGACGTTTTGTTTTTGAAAGTGCACAAAAATCTACGAAACCGCAGCAAAAATGACACTCCTGTCTTAAAGCATTCAGCTACTTTGATGACACATTTCGGCTGTTAATTTTGGAGTGTGGCTCACTTTAGATAAGGCAAGGCCAAGGCTATTGATTTATTTGAACAGTTCTATAGTAAAATAAACTGTATGGGGTGTTTTTTTTTGTACTGGGCTGTCATACTATTTGAATAGAATTCACGTTTTTGCTACTGCAAAAATACATCAAGTTCAATATACAGTACACAGACATATACACAAATGTCATAGAAGCAAGTACTAACTAACTTAGATACTACCTACTTCTATGCACAGACACTAGTTACTTTGTACATTTGTTTTAGCTTGCAAGCTCTAAACCATTTTAACAACTTAGAAATAACAACTAAATTGAAAATAAGAGGGAAATATGCATCAAAGTCAACAAAAGCAGTCATTTGCTCAGAAAGGCTAAAGAAAACTGTTATGAAATAAAAACATAAAAAGCAATTTTTTTTTACAAACAAACCAATCGATTTCTGATACCTATGTATCATATCATATCAGGTATGTGACCTGTTGATCCATAAACTGAAGTCCAGTCAGTTGATCAGAGTAACACAGTACGGGTCTGACATTAACACTGTGTCAGATGAGCATGAGAACCTAAACTTTCACAAATTAATCCTGTCACAAATCCCAGAAGTTTTTAGAAGGAAACAGCTACAGTATTAGGATTTTAGATATGATTTTTTTTTTTAATTGATGCGAAGTGAGAGGAGTTAGGTCTTAGTTTTGTTGACAGGTATGAATGCATGGTGAGAGAAGCTAGCTTGTTAGTATGTTGGCTGTGTTCAAAGGAACTTGTTTAATGGAAGGCCAAGAGATTGCATGTCTTGCAACAAAACCCCAGCTGTTATTGGATTTTTCATTAATTTCACTTGTTATTCTTTCATTTTGGAAATAATCATGAGCACTGGGGCGAACTGGGCCGGCATTAATGAGGCCCCAGGTGATTAAATAGGTCAGATGGGCCAATGGTTTGAGTAAAACATACAGACCCCTTGCCCGTGACAGGAAGAAGCTTCATTAAAAAAAAAAAAAAACCCACTGTGTTTAGAGTTATGTGGGTTAGAGTCATGGCTCACTCACAGCAGAGCAGACAGTGTTTCTGTTTAATGCTGTGAAATTGCAGATCTATTTAAAACACTGTGCATAAATAGTTTTCTTCACTGAATAATTTGAAGTCTGAGAACTAACCAGACCATGCAGCAAGAGAATACCAGCATAGCTAGAAAAAAAAGGATAACTGAGATACTGTTATCGCCAATAGCTATGTTTCCATCCAATTTAAATTCGATTTTTGAGCGAATTTTAGAAAATTTCGCTAAAATGTAAATTAAAATTATGAGGATCAGAAGTGTTTCCATTAACTGGCTTGAAGCGCATCTGCAATGCCACGCAAAGCGTCTCTACGTCAGACGTCAGCGTCATTACGTCACACGTCAGCGCCATACGTCAGACGTCAGCGTTACGCACTTCCACAGTAAACAGGAAGTAGCGTTTGAAAACAGACATCTCGGCAAAATGGAGAGAATATTTCAGGTATGTGTTGCTATCGGGCAAGTTGTATTTATTCTGTCATGCCAACTAGTTTTAGCGATGTTACATGTTGTCCGGAGCGGAAACAGCTGATCAGTCACGTGACGTGAATGTTCGCTGCGGCAGAACTGAGTCGGCTAATCTGTTTCCATCTGTCGTTTAGCCGACTCAGCTCTGAATCGACTCCCCAAAAACTACCTCAAGCGAGCGTATAAACTTTAGAGCGACTTAGAGGAAGTTAACTCGAATTATGCCGTTTCCATTTAGCTTTTCTGATGCGATGCTTCATAATGCGCACCTAGAAACCTTGATGGAAACACGCCTTATGTGTCTCGAGATTCAATTTGCCGACAAGAATAAACAGGGACAAGGAAATAGGCCAAGGCTAAATGTGTACTGGAACTAAGTGGATTAAATGAACTGTACAATGTGTCTAATGGCCTACACATTTAGGCTACAACTAAAATGTAGAGCGTGTTAAATGTGAGCTAGATGAATTAATACAAAAGGTAAAGGAGGAGGTCTACAGTGTAAGTTTGGGGTATTACTACTTGAGTCACGCTATAGTATTTAGTAGCAATACCTCATATTTGTCTGGTCGCGTCCAAGAAGCCTAAAGAGGACATACACAAAGGAGGCAGAGACAGATATTGATATGGTGGAGCAAATTAAGCTTTTGGAAAGAATTGACAGAACGCACACTGCATTTCTCTGCAATAATCTACAGATCACACCCGTGAGTTTGAGTGTTTTAACTCATTACCTTTAAACACCTTAATCTGTCGCCAGTTTAGTGCAAGAAAGTTCTAAAAACACGTTTTCCCCCCACTGCTGGTACTTTTCAAGACCATATTCAAGTGGTTTCTTGCACAGACTGTAAAATTGCTGTGTGAGTTACAGTTTTGGGCTAGCTCTCTTTTTTAATGGAGCCAGACTATTAAACTCTTCTCTTGAGGTCGTGCTGAAGCTCTACAGTCTGTATTTGAACAACATTTCACTTCAGTTTTAACACCTAATGAGTTTCAGCAAATTCTTATTGTTGATTGATGATTCAATAAGATCTGATCTTTAAACTATTCAAGCGTACCGATTGTGGTAAAAAAAAAACCTGTTCCAAATCATGGGCCAGTTTCAGTCAATACCTGACAATAGGGATGCACAATATTATCGGCATGGTATAGGCCAACATTAGCGTTAAAGTTCAATATCGGACATTGGCCATTCCATCACAATAACTCACCAATATAAAAGATGCTGTTTTTGTATGAAGACCCAGTAATAAGGATGCCTGCAGCGGCAGCACAACGCGATGACGTCACACGCCTACATTATCTCACAGCAGAAAAGAAAATTCAAAATGTCGGTGGTGTGGAAGTTTTTGTTGTTGTTGAGAATGTTGAATTCTGAAGATTTTTGGACTACGTTGAGCTTTGCTACATCATCCCCAGTCGGAGATATTTTTCCGACGTAACGTTACTCGAGTTACAAGCCATCATTTCCGACATCATTGAGAAGCTAACAGCCGATAGCACTTGGGTGAGTTTTACCACAGACATTTGGACGTCTTGTTAGCTCCGTTAGCATGATTAGTCTTACAGCACAATGGATAGACAAAAATGCACAAGAGTGCAGAGGATTCCACACTGCAGCTAGGAACCTGGAACAAGCCTCCACAAGTGAGACAGCATCGCAGGTGACTAATGCTAATAAATAACATTTAACACTTTTCATTTAATATACGTTAAAGTGCTATGCATATGGCTGTTACTGAATATATGTCACCAGCTCTTACAGCTGTTGCACATTTTTTGTACCAAATAAGCCAAAATAAGAGGACTATGTTCTGACAAAGGAAAGTACTGTATATAAAATATCAGTATCGGCCAAATAAGTTTTAACATATCGGCATATCCAATATCAGCCAAAAATCCAATATCGTGCATATTTTCTTGTTGCAGGTTCATCAACAATAGTTTGATCAGTCTTATTTGATGTTTTCTGTTGCTCTTTCCACATAAAATATCAGAAATTTTATTTCAACCTTTCAGCCTATCTTGACTTCAAAGTTCATTCAACCTTTATTTAGACAAAGTCACATTGAGCCTAGAAGACTCAGTTACAAGTGAGATCTGCTTAGACAGACAAAAAGTAATGAAAAGTTAGCCAAGTGTCATGAGAACTCTGCACTAAATCAATTACTTATCAGGTTTTTAAGCAAAATATAAAAATCTAAAAAATATATTTTGAATTTAAAATATCTTGGGGGGCCATATAAGATGTCAACAAGGGCCAGATTTGGCCTGTGAGCCTCGAGTTTGACACATGTACCTTAAAGCAGGGGTTCCCAAACTTTCCCATGCCATGGCCCCCAAACAGCATTAGCTTCTGGCCGAGGCCTCTCTCGCAAACCCACAAACAACGTTTCAAAATATGTAAAGAAACATCAACTTTTAGAATGTTTTAACTTTTATTCACTATATTCAATTAATAATTACAGCTGCTGAGCATAAACATTAACTAACATGTTTACAACACTACATTATACGTATTCCCACTGAAGTGGCACTGAAGTTTCAAAGGTTTTAAACACTCGTTTACGAGAGTCTCCAGACAGAGGACACATTTTGGGCAACTATGGCCATTTTTCTGTATAACTGTAAAGTCAGACTTAACGTGCGCTTCCTCATACCTTCACATTTTAGCTTACCATGAGTTCTCTGTTTATTCTGCAGCTGTTTCCACCACAGCAGGCCTGCTGGTTGGTTCCTTTGGTCTTTTTAGAAACTTCATTTTGTCCTGGCTGTGCTAGCTGCTTGATACATTTGACTGGTGGCCAATCAGAAAGATGAGCATGGTGAAACATGTTTCAATATATTATTATAAAATATATTTTAAAATAATTACTGAAAAATAGATTTGATTTTAGGCCCCTACTTTGAAAAACACTGCCTTAAAGGATGGACCAGTGTTGTGCCTCTAAATAACAATCATGTCTGCCATAACCCTATTGGATATTTGGGCAAATCAGGATAAACATGCATCATTTGTTCTTCATTTTTGTTGTTGAATTCATGCAAAATGTAAAACATAACTCTAAAATAATGTTTTGTGCCAATAGGGGCTTACTGTAAAAACATGTAAATAAAAAGTACAGGTATTCTCATTCACAATGGATGAAGAGAAACAATTTACCTGCCAAGCTCTATTCATTGTCCGTGTGATTAATTATTCCATGAATAAATCACTCACTGGAAATATTGAGAGCATAAAATCATACGAGTATCTGCTATAATCAACTTCTATGTTTTTGATTTATTTACATTCTTTAAGGCAATATTAAAGTAAAATATCTTGGCAAGTCTGCTGCAAAGTAGTAAAAATAGAAGTGGCCAAAATGCCAAAGTGAAGCATATTTTTCAGGACGCAGCATGAGGTCTTCTCAGCTGGTTATTAATTAATGTTCAGTAATAAAGAATTGCCACCCTGAGAAAAAAACAAGGCGATGAAACTAATTATAGGTGAACCACTGCTGGCACTTTTGAGACTTTTCTTACAGATCAGCACTTTCTCCGATCTAGGCTTTGATTTGCTCATTTATTAAATCTCTGGCTAAATAACTTCATACTGAAAACCTTCTGAAATTACACAATATCACATGCGCTTAAAAAAAAACACACAGGTATATTCAAAAACTGCAGCAGCAGGTCGGTTAAATTACTGCTGTCAGTGCACATCATTATGAAAATGTCTGTGCTGCACCATCACACTGGCGTAATGTGCAGCGAAAATGGGCAACAGAGTGCAGCAAACAGAAACCCCATGATGAATGACAACCCACAGAAAATTAGAGCACTATTACCAAATGATCACAGACGTTTTCTGAGTGCAGCAACATAAAATCGAAATCGTTCTGACAGTGACCGATAGGGGAAAAAAGAGGGGATGACAGGCTGTGAATGGAAGACATTTGTTGACAACTGTGAATGGAGATGAGCAAGGCGAGTCCTGTCGTGCAGGTGGAAGATAACATTCAGAAAGTCGCAATCCAGCCGTGACCGCTCCCGCTCATCGGCAGTGATGAATTGCGCAGCTAATAAGGGGAAAGTCAAATTTAAGAAACTGTCTGCGGATTACCCACGAACATAAAAGAGGACATTTAAAGTTGTGGATTTGAAGCTGAGTTTCCAAACATGTAATTTTAGTCACTTCAAAACGTGGTGGCCTTGGTGAGTCTGTGTGAAATCTTTGGTTAAATGAAGATTCTTCAGACCGTACTGATCGTTTCAGAAGAGACATCAAAGTCCAAGCTCAATATTCCAGGTAAAAAATCCAGCAAAGTTCAGTCAGGCCATCTGGACGTTTATTTATTTTACTTTATTTTTTGTTTAAATGTTTCGTCCTTCATCCAGAGGACTTCATCACTCTGAGGAGCCACAACAAACTCAGTCCACAAGCAGCACATAGCCAAAGTGGTTCAAAACGTCAAAGTTCATGCGCAATAATCCAGGTTGAAAACCCAACAAGGTTCAGCCATGTCATGTGGACGGTTTCTTTCTTTCTTTTATTTTTGATGAGATGTTTCATCCTTCATCCATAGGATTTCATCAGTCCAAGGAGCCACAGCAAACTGAGTCGTGCTAACAAATGCTAACAAACTCAAACCATTTTGGCTATGGCTGCCTCAGAGGAGTCGACGGGGGAGAGGGCGGCCCCAGAAACCATCTTATCACCAGCAAACTGGTTGGCCCAGAATGTGAGTGGGACTGAGCTTGTTTGTGGTAACTCGGACCGATGAAGTCCTTTGGATGAAGGATGAAAGCTCTCTCTCAAAAAATAAATATAAATAAAAGCAACCAGCCAGATGACCTGACTGAACTTTGTTGGATTTTCTACCTGGATGATTGAGCATGAACTTCCATGTTTTGAACCACTTTGGCTACAAGCCCAGAAGCCATTTCATCACCAGCAAACTGGTTGGCCCACTATGTGAGTGTGCTACATATGGGACTGAGCTTGTTGTGGGTCCTCGGACTCATGAAGTCCTTTAGATGAAGGCCGAAACGTCAAAAAAAAAAAGTCCAGATGACCTGATTGAACTTTGTTGGATTTCAGAAGATAATTTCTAACATTTATCCAAGAATTGGGTAATTTCTCAGTATTATATGTGATGTTACGCTTGCTCCCTGTGGCAGCTTAAAGTCACAATCCATCAAATGACCACAGCTGACAAAGCATAAAGTAAAGCAGGCCAGTGTGGCCTAAATATCTCTCAACCAAGTCCCTTCATGTCCTTTGGGACACCACAGGGCAGGTGCTTTCAGTGCAGTTACTGTATGAGAATAGCTCACTCTCCAGCTTCTATCTTCTCAAGCACCTTCATACAAGAACCATGTTTGATGCAGGATAAAAACAAAAAAATAAAGTTTAGTGATTCTGAACCACAGAATCAAAGCCGGCAGCCTTAGAGACTGATTCAAAGTTAAAATATTATGTTTAAACTACTTCTTGTTTTCTTGCTGCCCTGAAGCAAATGTTACATGAACCCTTATTACATCAACAATCCACACTACAGTATTTACATTTTATAGATGAAATCACAATGTGTATTAATTATTTTGTTGTTAATAAACTGAAAAGCAAACCAGTGCTTTGAAATCCACAAACCTGCTAGAAGTTTTGGTATTGGTGCAACTTTAGCTTTAAAAAAAAAAAAAACATTTAGCCTTTTCTGCCACTTTTTGGCTCATAGAAAACGAATGGAGCTCATTTTACATCCTTCAAATCTTTAGATATGTTTACAACCTTTTACTGCTCCTTTCACATTTTGTTCTGGTTCAGCTTCTTTTTGTGCAAATGTAAACTGTTTTCAGCTACTTGTAGCTCATTTCAGCTGTTTTGTGCTCCTTTCAGATCATTTCTATTTTGTACTTCTTCTAACTTCTTTCTGCTAATTTCAGCTTTATATGCTCCTTTCAGCTTTTTTTCCTGCTAGTTTCCACTTTTTCTACCCTTTCAGCTACTATAGCTCTTTTGATGCTAATTTTAGCGTTTCAACAAATTCCAAATGTTTAAGCTAATTTCAGTTCTTTCCCCTTCTTTCTGGTAATGTAAGTTTATTTTTGCCTTTTCAGCTATTTTTTGTGTTCATTTCCACTTTTTTCTAACTAATTTCCTGATTTTTCTGCTGTTGTGTTTTGTTTATTTATTCTTATTTAAACTTCATTAAGCAAATATGTTTCTTTCTGAAAATGGTCTGCTAATTTAGGCTTGTTCATCCCTTTCAGCTACATTTCAGAATTTTTTAATAGCTAATTTCAGCTGTTTTTCAGCACGTTCTTCTGCAATAAGCATTCACATTGCATTTTTGCAGTAATTTCTCTAGTTGTTATTACCAGCAGCCCTTCAGGCGAAACATAAATATACTGTACATATGAAAGCACATTTAACATAACCCTAATGTATTTTTTCCTTACTTGCATCACGATGTTCATCTTCAGAAAAAAAAAAGAAAAGGCCACTTGTTTCTAAAGTGGATTTTCAACAGCGCTCCACAGAGCAGTGAGCTTAAACAATCTGATTTAAAATAATTGACTAGTTTTCACATTTTTCAGCTCATTTCCACTTTTCTGTGAAATTGGCACTTTTTACAGCACTTACACAAATTATTTTTAAGAAGGCTATAATTAATACAAAGTAAAGCTTCGAAAATGAACGCAGGCTGGTTTTAACCACGTAAATGAAATGGGCTTTATAGCCAACTGCAAACTTTCACTTTTGGCCTTCACAAACTGAGTTATTCAATTACATTGTGATAAAGTTAAAGGGCAAGTGAAAGTTTTGGTTGAAACAACAAAAACAAAAAGCAAAATAAATAAATAAAAAGGATGATTTTGGTAAAAGTAACTGCAAGATGTAATGAAGACTAAAATTGGAGTGGAGACTTAATTATTTGACTTCTTAGTTTAAAGTCTTTGTGCTTTATTTGACAGAAATAACATGTATTTTAGAAATAATCTGCTGAACAGCAGCTTTTCAACATAAATAAATTGTAAACAGTTCATTTTGAAATAGCAGTGATGCTGAAGATTAAGATTACCTGCTCTCCTTCTGTGAAAACCCTGTTTCCAAACATCCATGAGATGGCTGGTGTGGGATCACCTGAGGCCTCGCAGGTCAGGGTGACGTCCTTGTCAAACTCCGAGGCAGTCTGGTTGTTGAAGTAGGTGATGTTGGGTATCACTAGAAACACAACAGAATACTTTATTGAAACATGTTATTTTTCTAATCAGGAACTGTTTTCTAGTCGGGGAGTCCTTGGAATTCAAATTGTGGAAATGTAGTCCATTGTTACGTCCACAAGGAACATAGCATATTTAAGAGGATACGAGACAACAAGAAGGTTTAAAAAGTTTTTCTTGTTCAACTCCAGTGGCTGCGGGTGTGGTTCACACAGTCAGCTCCCTTCTGTGGAGGAAAAACAAAACAAAAAAAAAAACTGGAGTTCACCTTCAGGTTCCCCGTGTCCCAAAATAAAACAAAGTACAAATAAAAGTTGGACCTGGTGAGCCGGCTAAAAAGAATAAAACGACACCGAAAGGGGGCCAACCCCTGTAGGGTCGTCGAAGACCCTCCCAGCATCAAACTACCTGTTTAAACACCCAGCTCTAAGGTAAGCGAAAACTGGACTACTGATCACACCAGGTCAAAACCAGGTCAAAACCTACTTAAAAACAGTGTCAGTGCTCACAAAACTACAAAGCCCTCCATGGGCAACCAAACACACAGGCTGCTAGGTTCACTAGAGCCAGACTGAGCACTCACCTGCACACAGCACATAACTCCCTCAGGAGTGACACCCAAGTGGCGAGGGGCGGGTGGAGAAGCACAAACCTCCACACCTCCACACCCTGCAACATATCTCTGCAACCAGCCTATTTATAGGCGGGCTCCACTGAGTGATCTAATTAGGACTGCTTACATTCAGGCTTAAAAAAAAAAAGGTGTTTTTAACAGTGCGGCCAGGTTGGCAGCCAACATAAACAAAACATACTGGGGCTTAAATAATAATGTGCCCTGGCACATAACATCCATTAATACAGATTTTGTGTCTAAATTTGATTTTTTTTAAATATATCTTAATAGAGGAGGGGTAGAAATTAAGAAACTTTTTTGTAAAAAAAAATAATAATAATAATCCAATAATAAATAAAAATAAACAGACATGCATTCACTATGTGATACAGTGAACCAAAAAACTGGAAATAAAGGTTTGCTGTTTATTTGACAAGATAATGCTCAAATAGTATGGCAGATATAACAATTCCCATGAAGTACCAACATTATGGTGCAATATAGTCATGGTTCAAATTAGGTTTGATTTTAGATATAGGCATCTTCAAGCATTTCATCGGCCGTTCAGCCTAATCAATGGGAACAAACGTGCCGCTGGTTTGGTGTGGGTGTGTGCACCACACTACACATGGAAGTGAGAGCTGACTGTGGACCTCAGAAAGAGGATTATAGATATTTATGTTAAAGATAAACGCTGGATCATCTCCAAGCAGCTTCATGTTGGTCCGTTCATGCAACTGTAGCCAACCTCCCAGGATGTGGACGCAAGAGGAAATGCAACCCCAGGTTGACCTCATGGGTTGTGTGGATCGTAAAAAAGAGCCAATGAAGCCGTTCAGAATTATTCTAGGTAAACTCTAAGTTCAAGGTATGTCACTTTATGATAATCAGTCACATTTTGAATCATAATAAGCTCCAACAAATATTTAGAAGGTCTTTACTGTTGACAGAAAAACCATTGAACAAAACAAAATGGACAAACCCTAACATTTTCAGGATATAAAACTACTTTGTGAGGGTAAGTAATATATACATATTAATACATAAATGAAGGCTTAAGCTATATTACTTAGGCATATTTAAACAGTGTGTTTATAATAATAATAATAATAATGTCTATTCCTGTCATCTGCGTATGTTTCCCATACACAGACGAAATTCGTCTCTGCATTTAACCCAACCACCTACCAGGTGGTGCAGTGAGCAGCCCGAAAGCGCCCGGGGAGCTGGAGAAATAGGTGTGCACTCATAGACACCCCAAGCTGGGTAGTGGCCGGGGCGCGAACCCGCGACCTTCGGGTCCGTAGTCAAAAACCCTGCCACTAGACCATCTTGGCTCCATATGTGTTTTATTCTGAGTTTATGTGTAATGGAAATATGCTGTGATTAATAAAAATGATTTTTAAAATTATATTTAAGTAACAATGGACTGTCTGATTTATTCACCTATGACAGTAGCTATTTTAGAAACCAATTACCAATTTATTTTTACAGACAAGGCGCTAGACCTTAAGATAAAAGCTACTTTTAATATCCTTGTATGCCTTTGTTGTGGTTTTATAAATAAATGTTTATTTATAGCTGGTTCTGGATTAGAAATGAAGTAAATCAAAACCCACTGAAGGAAGATCAAAAGCTCTATGATGATGTCATGAATGGCTGAGCCTGTTCACTCTGTCTGTTTTCATCCACACTAGACGGTTTTCATTTAAAATGTCTGTAGAATAAAATCAGCTGGTAAAAAAATTAGCAATTTAAATGTTGTGGCCAGGTATTCAGAATATTTTTTATTACATTTTATGAAGCCACGTGCATTTTACAACATAGTATTTGTCAGAATAAATAAAATATTTTGCATACATCGTATGTCTTCAGTAAGCTTAATTTCTTTCCAACAGTGCACGCTGTGCACTTCACTGTGTGTTTCTACATCTAGCAACTGGAAAAGCTGTGGAAGAATGTGCAGCAAATGTCAATGAGTGCGACAAGAAAGGCCAGAAAGAGACAAAAAAACTAAACAAACCTCTTTTTTAAAGCAAGCGTGTACACAAATGAAGACATTTTCTTACCGAACACGTTCAGGCTGACTTCCTCCGTTTTCTCCCCTGCCTTGTTCTTGGCAATGCAAGTGTAATCTCCTTCATCCACCTTCTTGACATCCTTTATTATCAATTCAGAACCATCCTCGTTCAAGTTGTATTTGTCACCCGCTTCAAGGACAACATTGTTACTGTAGCAGAAGGAAAAAAAAAAAAACAGCAAGGGTTCACATCATGAGCCTTCTTTGAAACGTCGAGCGAGCTACAAATAGGTTTAACTTATCTGGCACATAGCGATGCAATGCATACAAACATCATTTATGAGAATATTGAATATAATTTTTTTTTATTTTGGTTTCCACTGTCTTTTATTTCTAACAAGTGTTTTTTGTCAAAATAAAAGCTGTGCCGCGGCCCATTTTCTCTTGTTTTCCTGTCCTAAACCTTCTTTTAGCATCTTCTTCAGGTCCAACATCTCACATCAGTTTAGCTGCACCGAAGACAGATGTGAGCCAAATCTGAGCTTGGTAATTTTATTTACTTCCCATCTCTGCAAACTAATGCTTCTTGGAAAGGTTCGTCTTCACCCCCGGGCTGCTGCGGTGCTTCGTCAAAGTGATCGGCGATGCGCCATAAATGTGACGGCACCCTGAGCAAACACCTACAACAAGAAATGATTCCTGGACGTTGGACACATTGTGTGAACTCAAAGGTTATCCTAAAAAAAAATATACCGTTATGTGCATTCTGCAAAAACCAAAGTGAATCTGCACCTTTTTTATTAAATTACTGTAGTATGGCTAAGTAAGAATATACATTTTTAACATAACTGCCACCTTTGCTCATAAGCTTCAACTACAGGCCTCACCAGAATGCTAAATTTAATATGTTAGGGATGCTCCAATCGGTTTGTTTTTTTTGCTGCCAATTACTGACACCGATCACATGGATTGGCTGTAATTTTTTTGATTTACCGTAGTTAGAATGAGTGTTACATGATCTGGAAAAAAGGCATCATAAATCATCTTAATCTGACCCTTTTTACTTATCAAAGCAGAAAAGTGACGTACTGTGCCCAGGTTACAGTGGGTTCAGGGAAGCCATCTGCGTCACAAGCCAACAAAGCAAATTTACCAACGTCAGCCGTAGCATTGACGTCAGACATTCTGGCTCGAATGGTGGGAAGCACTAAAAAGAAAGAAAGAAAGAAAGAAAGAAAGAAAGAAAGAAAGAAAGAAAGAAAGAAAGAAAGAAAGAAAGAAAGAAAGAAAGAAAGAAAGAAACAAACAAACAAACATGTTAGATGTGCAGTTTTAGATTGATACACAGTTATGACAGTCAGGGGTGTACTGGTTCATGCATTTGTACCAAAGTATGGTACATACTTGGTCAATTACCTGGATCGGTTGATGAATACGTAGGTCACAGCCTACAAATCTATCATACTGGGAAGCATATACATACGTTTTATTTTTTTAACTATTTTTCCTTTAAATATGAAAGTGGTACATGCTGTGTGCTGCGGGGGTAAAACCCCAAATGGGGAGGGAGAATACAGGAAACCCTCGAGGTACGACACCTGCGACCTATGGCAACTCAGACTTACGATTTTATCATATTTAATAAAAATATGATAAAAAAATAAATAAAAAATAAATAATATATATTATTTTTTGTGTGTTTAAAAGTTATTAATTTCATGTGTATAGCACTTTGTTGCAGCTGTGGTTGTTTTAAATGGCTTTATAAATAAAGTATAATTATTAATTTTACGTTTTGATTAGAAATTTATCGTATTTACGCAACTTCCGGTCGTTTCCGGTCGCCACTTCCGGTCGCCATTTTACAACTGTACTGCGGTCAATGGAGCTCCAGAGGCTACTGTCAGCTGGCTCCGTGTGCCCGATCAGGGTTGCCTCATACGGATAAATTAGCTGGAAACACTCGGTCAACTCTGTGGACGTCTCAGGTCCGGAGGAGCAGCCGCGGATCGCCCCGCGATCGGCGGCCACAACGCCGCCCGACATGCTAACGACAGCAGCTAACAGAGCAGCTAACACAGGCGAAGACACCGAGCCGACATGCCGCGGAGGGGCCATCTGCGGCCGGGAGCTCGCCGCAAATGTCCGCCTGGCAGTCGGGGGACACCGGCTCAAAGTAAGACATTATATTTTTTATTTATTGTACAGTACAGTATTCATTTACTGTGCAGTTCTGTGCGTGTTTATGGCCTTAGTATGTCTGCTTGTTCAGTCTCATGCCATTAAATATGTGTGCGGCGCTCCGTTAGCGGTATAGCCGCGACCTATGTCAGAAACGCGGACCTACGACAGGCATGTGTTTTTGGTCCGCGAGGTACGACAACATCGACCTAAGTCACACCCGTAGGTCCCAATCCCTGACGTACCTCGAGGGCTACCTGTATGTCTAAACTGCGCCATAATTCAACGCTGGTTGTTAGGAGACAAAACATATGAAGTAGCTTGATTTTTTTTTTTTCAGTTGCAACTTGAATGCTGAGAGACACATAGTATCATAAAAAAATAATAATAATTAGGACTGCAGAGTGATCACTCTATGGTGGAAACACACACACAAACTTCAGTGTGTATGTTTCCTTCTGGCTGGACGCACCAAGGTGCCAAGCAGTGTGACTGTGTTCAACACAACAAAACAATCATAAATAGGTTTAAAGCAGGAATTTAGCTAAATATATTCTTAACAAAAAACAATATATACTTTTGAACTTTATCAAAGTCATAATCTATAGGACACAATTTACTCTGATAGGAATAATAGGACATTTCAGTACAGTATGACATTTTTATTACTTTATAGCAAAGTTACCAGTTACAGTAACAAACCCTACCTCCCTGTATGACCTACTATCTTAGCCAACTGAGAAGCTCAACTGGTTTTTCTTTCTCTGCTTCTAGGTTTGTAAAAAAAAAGAAAAAAAAAAAAG
>JBBPBX010024110.1:19524-39953 GCA_038048925.1 Garcialebias charrua | reverse complement strand
TTTCCCCTCTGGTTTCATCCATCTCCAACTGATCCTGATCTCTTTCACACATTTCAGATCTTTCGTCAGTTTCAGCAGTATTTCTTTCACTGACAGTGGCTTCCCTTGTAGAAGGACAGAACTCTTCAGCTGTTGCACGCAGATTATTTTGGTTTTCTTGGTTCTGTCTTGTCACCACCTGTTCTTGTTCATTTTGGGTTTGGTTAGGCCGTAGTTGTTGTGGGTTTACAAATCCATAACACGGGATTCTGCTCCGGAGGTTATGGTGGTAAGTAAACTCTTCTTCTTCGGAGTCATGCATTTCAGGTTCATTCTCACGTCTTTCAGTTTGTCGCTTTCTTTTCTGTTTTGTTTGTTCTCTCACAGGAAGTTCGTCCTCCAGAGGTAGATCGTTGACAGGCAGCAGCAGATTTCTGTGAAGCACACGCATGGTTTTGTTACCCTTCTCTGGCTGTACTTTGTAAACGGGTCCATCTCCCACTCTTTCAATCACACGGTACACCACCTGCTCCCAGTATGAGCGGAGTTTACCTGGACCTCCCCTTTCTGAGAGGTTTTTAACCAGGACTCTATCACCTGCCTGAAGAGCGACACCTCTGACACGTCTGTCATATTGCTTTTTGCCTTTAGCTGAAGACTTTTGACTGTTGTTGGCAGCTATTTGGTACGCCACACGCATCCTTTCAGCCCACTTTTTAACAAAGGTTTGATGGTTGTAGTTTTCAGTTTCTCTCCTGGTGCCAAAGAGCAAATCGACTGGTAGACGTGGAGCCCTGCCATACAATAGGAAGAAAGGTGAGTATCCTGTTGCTTCGTGCCTCGTGCAATTATATGCATGCACTATTTGTGGCAGATGATCTTTCCAGTCACTCTTTTTCTCCTCTTGTAGGGTACGCAACATCTGGAGAAGCGTGCGGTTCAGTCGCTCCACTGGATTGCACTGCGGATGGTAGGGAGTGGTGCGTGAGTGAGAAATCCCTGAGAGTTGTTGTAATCTTTGGAATAAGCCATTCTCAAACTCACGTCCCTGATCATGATGTAGTTTCTCTGGGTACCCAAAGCGAGGAATAAAATCTTGGAATATCTTTTCAGCTGCCATCTTTCCGGATTTGTTTCTCGTTGGGTACGCTTGTGCGAAGCGGGTGAAATGGTCAGCGACAACCAGGATATATTCGTATCCCCCTTTGCTTGGCTCCAAATGCAAATAATCAATAGAGACCAACTCAAATGGCGCACTAGTTGTGATAGATCCCATTGGAGCTCTCTGTGGGACATTGGGATGTTTTTGTTTAATACATTGACATTTCTTTGTCACATAATCCTCAATGTCTTGTTGCATATTCGGCCAGTAAAAGCGTTCTCGAGCCAGATGTATCACCTTGTCAGGACCGACATGGCCCATGTCGTCATGCAAGCTCTTCAACACTAGTGGTTTGAGTTTTTCTGGGAGAACTAGCTGTTTGTTTAGTTCTGTTTTCCGGAAAAGTAGTCCGTTTTCCATGACTAGCTTGTTCCACTCGTACAACAGTCTCCTTGTTTCGGTACACATAGTTCTTTTATCTTTTTCATTTGGACTCCAGTTTCTTTGTTTCAATGACACAATCTCTTTAATAGCTGTATCTTCTTGTTGTGCTGCTCTGATGTTTTCAGGCATAATGGTCATGGCACCATCAGGTAAGTTAGCCTCATCATTTTCATCAGCAAGTTGTAATGCAGCAATCCAGGGAACATCATTGCTTTGTGTTGCTTTGTTGCCTTGCCACACTGCAGACACTACTTCAGGTGACACTGTCTCTGTGTGATCTTTCATATATTGTTCAAGGCCTATTGGGTATCTGGACAACATATCTGCATCAGCGTTCCTCTTTCCCGGTCTATACTTGATATCAAAGTGGAAGTCAGCCAATTCCCCAACCCACCTATGACCTACAGCATTTAACCTGGCAGAACTCAAAACATAAGTCAGGGGATTGTTATCTGTATAGACCGTGAAAGTTGGTGCGTAATACAGATAGTCTCGAAACTTATCACAAATGGCCCACTTGAGTGCGAGGAACTCAAGTTTACTAGAATGCAAGTGATAGTTTCGTTCAGCGGGTGTTAAGGTCCTAGATCCGTAGCCAATAACACGTAGCTTGTTGTTTTGGGACTGATACAAAACCGCTCCAAGCCCTTCATTTGACGCATCTGTATGCAAAACAAACGGACGATCAAAGTCGGGATAGGCTAAGATGGGTGGATTGATCAGCATCTCCACAAGTTTGGATAGCACAGTCTGATGTTCAGTCGTCCATGTCACAGGTGTGCGAGAGGGAAGCTGACCTGTGTTTTCTTTAATTTTACAACCTCGACCCTTTGAAGTCTGGGGCTTGTTGGTCATACTTGTGTCGGCTGAGCTTTGAAGGAGTTCAAACAGAGGTCTTGCCAGTCGTGAGAAATCTTGGATGAAGGATCGGTAATAACTAAGGAAACCTAGCAATGTCCGAACTTCTCCAACTGTGTGAGGTTTCTTCTCCTTCAGAGCTATTACAGCTTCCAAATCTTTTGGGTCAATCTGGATGCCTTCTCCTGATATCATTCGTCCCAGATAACGAATTTGTCTCTTGAAAAACTCGCATTTGGCTGGTCGAAGTTTAATGCCATGTTGTCTCATTCTGCAGAAAACTTGCCTCAGATGGTCCACATGTTCCTCAAATGTTTGTGAGTAACAGAGGATATCATCTAAATAAGGTACGCAGCACTCATCCCTGATGCCTTCTAATACACCTTCCATACATCTCTGGAAAGCAGCTGGCGCATTGGTCAGTCCGAATGGAATCCTTACCCATTCGTAGAGACCCCAAGGTGTGCTAAATGCTGTCAGATGCCTTGACTCCTCGCTCAAAAACCCTTGGTGATATGCACTTCCTTGATCCAAAATGGAGAACCATGAATTTCCTCCAAGACTGTCCAATAGATCCTGAATGCGTGGTAGTGGATGGCGGTCTGGAGTGGTTTTACGGTTGAGTTCACGGAAGTCAACACAAAGACGCAGACTGTGGTCTTTCTTTCGCACGCAGACGACAGGTGAGGAGTAGGCTGAAATTGATTTTTTTATCCACCCTCTATCCAAAAGGTTGGAAATATAATCCTTGACCTCTTTATACAATGGCCGAGGGATGGAATTATAATTTTTCTGGACAGGGGTGGTATCTGTTGTGGTAATCTGGAGCTGTAAACCAGGAATGCATCCAATGTCTCCTTCTTCAGATGCAAATACATCCGACTCTTCATACAACATTTGGCGTACCATATCCTGTTCATGCTCAGAGAGATGATCCAAATTGACATTTGGATGCCATTTCTCTTGTGACTCAACAGGTGTATGGTTTCTCTTTTTGGAATAGTCTCCATCATTTAGTGAGTTCACCTGGGTGGTGCACAAGAGTGGGTCATCCTGTCCACTGACTCGTTTGCGAGATGATTGAGAGATATTTACAGGTTTGGTTCCATCAATTTCCTCGATGAATCCTAAAGCTGTTCTTGGATGTAAGAAAATGTCGTGATTGGTTGAATTCTGGACTGGAATTCTCACCATTTTTGAAACTCCAACAGGTACGTCAACCAGAGCAGGGAATAACTCCAACCCGTCCGATAAGATGCTCTGTATGTCTGGTTCAAACAACATTACTCCTCCTCCTGGAAAAGTTCTGATGCGACATTTCACTTCACAGATTTGGCCACTTTGAACATTAAGACCCTTCTTTCCAACTCTCACTGTAGAACTCTTTGATTCTTTTTGAGATGGCATAGTGCAAACCACAGAGACTAGAGTTTCAACACTACTCTTTTGAATTCTCAAAGCTTCTGACAGTAAGTTCACTAAGTTGATGTTGTTCGTCTGGTCAGTGTTTCCCATTATGATTTCTTGTATCACATTAAAGCCTAGCAAAGGGCTGCTCACACTCTCTTGACTTACAAGCAACGGAACATAGAGGGCAACTGAACCATATTTGATGCTTTTGATCTCGAGCAGGACTTCTATCCACCCATCAAATGGCACCTCTGTTCCATTAGCTGCTGTGACTTTGAGAGGGTGTTCTGGTAGTAGACTCTCAAGTGGTTGGATCGTTACATTTGGTAGAGCTTTCTGCACCCATGACTTCTCCACTATGCTCACTTGTGCCCCACTGTCCAGTAGCATCTGCAATTTGACACCATTTAGTTGGCATGTCACCGTGCATCTACCACCAATCAGCTGTGCAACATGTTTCTTCTCAGTAAAGTTGTTTTGTTTGATGGGCCTGGTGGAAGATGGTGTGCCCACTTGAAGATGCGGCGTTGCAGTGGTGTGGGACTCTGCATTCTCTCTGATCACTGGTGGTCCCACCCCAGCGACCTCACCTCGTTTCCCGACTGGTTGTTCTTCATCAGACAGCCAACCGCTCTGTGTCCCTCTTTCCCGCACTTGAAACAGTGACTGCAGTTCTCGTTTCTTTGGGAGACACATTGCTGACATCTTCGTTTAGCTTCTGACTTTACTGACTGTTTTTGGTGGGGAGAAGGTGTGAGAATGTTTTCAGTCCCTGCACTCAAAAAACAGAAATGGCCCTATTGTTGGCTATACAATATAGTATTATGTTTAAATTACTCAAAAACCTTGAATTATTTGGATCAACTTAACTTTGTTGTGTTGTTTGAAAATAGAAATGTTAATTTAAATGTTAAATGATAATGTTAATTTTCTTCAACTCAACTCTGTTAAGTAAAACGGAAAACACTGAAGTAGTTTGTCCCTTACTGGACACCGTATATACAGGAAGTGATTCTCCTGTAGCACATGAAGAGTCGTCCATTTTATGTGAGAGTCTGAGACATTCTTCTGTTATCATCTACATCCATCCTTTTAAATCAAGGTATGTATACATCTTTTCATTGCCACTTCATATAGCAATTACTGTTAAGAGTATTTTACATATATTATTTGACTGTTGGGAGGCTGATATAAATTATTAGAGGAACTCGGTTACTCTAACTTATGTTTTGCTAACTCTACATGTTTGCATTGGTTTTTAACCAAGCTGTGGAAAAGTCAAACCAGTGAAGTGATGGATTATCAAATCCACGTTATGATGTATGTATTTGTGTGTTCTGTAAAGTTGTGATTTCGATAGCGCTACCGATAGAGCTGCCGACCCACAAAGCACACGAGACCGGACCCCGAGCCCTGGCCTCGCATGCTCATAAAGGCCGGATTCCAAGCCCTGGCAGGCGGGAGGACCTTAGTCCAAGATGGAGGTTTGAAACTTTATTTTTAAAATATTTTTTAATGTATAAGAATAAGTTATTTCATTAGTGAAGGTTAAAAATAAATAAACAGTGTCGTCTTTATCATAAAATCCTGTTTTCACTTTGACTTTATTAAATAATATGTTAATTAAAGTTAACTCAGGTGAAAAATCATAAAAAGACAAAATTATTTTCAGGAATATTTCCCTCAAATATGTTGAAAGAAGAGTCTTTGGTTCAACAACCCACAGACGTACAAATCACAAAACAAAAATTACACTTTAAATTAAATTAAAGCTTTAAATCAAAGTTAAACTTTAAATCAAAGCTAAAAATAATCAGTATACAAGAAAAAATAATCAAGAAACAAAACCACAATGAGCACAAATACATAAAATGATGAAGAAAAATATAGATATCCCAATGCATGCTCAATAATCCAGGTAGAAACATATAAAAAGTGGTGTGGTCCTCTGGACATTCAAAAAACAAAAAATGTATGAATATTTCTTCTTTCATGCGAAAGACTTCTTCAGTCTGAGCTGAATACAGCTCCTCATGCCGGCTACCCACCAAAAGCGTTTCGAGCAGCGGAAGCAGCCAGTTTACATGCAAAGGAGGAGCGGCGAAGCGTGACGCGGCGCGTTTTGAGCATTTCGAGCAGTGCTGCAGTTCTTTTCCGCGCACGCGGTGCATCCATAGCAGCCGCTGCCGGAGTTCAACTAATTGAACTCTGGCTGCTCGACGCGTCACAGCAACCAATCGGGGAGACTCTGCTATGTGATGACGCAACGACGACGGGACTTTTTTAACTTAGCCCAACGAGCCTCCATGAAGAAACCAGCCTCCGGTAAGAAACTTGGCATTTTTACAGTTGTTGCTGTCCGCTCGAGCGTACGATCACCCCAAATATAAAAAACAAACAAACAAACAAAAAAAACGTTTTAATCTCAACAAAGACTTTTGGAGCTGCAGTTCGGCTCGTAGAAAACCCACTCAAGTAGTAACGAGGCTCACGAACAGCTGATTTTATCTGCCCGGTGTACAAAAAACAAAACAAACCCGACCGGAAAAGGACCAAGACGCTCCTCCCACTGCGCGTCTTCAGACGCGTTTGGTGTGAACACACATCTGTTGACAAGCAGCCAACACCGCGCGTTGAGAGCATTTTTGCTGCTGAAGACGCTTTTGGTGGAAACCTGGCTTCAGACTGAAGAACAGACCTCTGTTCCTGGATACTACAGTTATAAAGTTTATTTGATAAATCTAATAAAGTTAAATCAGGTCCTCTGGACTGATTAATCCAATAGACTTGTCAGTCTGAGGAGCTGCAATAAACTCAGTCTTATAAATAGCCCCTTATTATAGTGGATCATCACGTTTGTTGGGTGAGATCCAGCTCTTGCCATGATAAAGGAGGACCATCGGCTTAACGACAATCATTAGCACTCTGATGGCTGCTTGGGCTGATGAATAAAAACACCTGGGTTATTGAGCATGCATCAGGATGTACTTGATAAAGTTGTCATTCAAACCATTGGGGTGCTCTGTTCTTTTGCCTTGTATAACGGTAGGGGAAACACTGGTTTTAATATTGACAATACACTTGCCATGGCATAATAACAAAGCTACTCTTGAATACAAAAGCAGACAACAACATATTGACAACCATCCTGATACTAAAGTTGAATTATCTCATGGCCACTCTGTATCTCTCAATTTGATTAACTCGCAATCAATTTTAGAATTAAATTTAAATTTTTATTATTCGCTTTGAAAGGTCTCAATGGTCTTGCCCCACTGTATTTGACTGATCTTGTAACTGTCCGTGAATATAGGAGAACACTGAGATCATCTAATACATTTCTCCTGTCCATCCCAAAGACCAACTACAAACGATGGGGTGACCGGGCCTTTTCTGTCGTTGCACCCAGTCTCTGGAATAAACTACCTCAGGACTTGCGCTCCATCACTCATTTGGAGTTTTTTAAATCTAATCTTAAAACCTTTTTATTCAGGCAGGCTTTTAATACCTAGTACCGGTAGTTCTTTGACATTCTTGTTATGTCTTGTTTTTCATTTTTAACTGGCTGTTTTTTATTGTTATTTTTTATTGTTTGTTTTATTTCTGTATTGTTCAGCACTTTGTGCACCTTCTGGCTGCTGAAAAGGGCTCTATAAATAAAGATAGATAGATTGATTGATTGATCTCATGGCCATACTTTATTCTGTGTCACCAGATAAGCTCCATACATCTTCTATATTTTTACACTGATCTCACTTTCTTTTTCCAACAGATTTGAACGTGGTCTTGTAAAAGCGGGTACAACTACACCGACAAGAGTCAGTCTACTAAAACTCTACAGGTACACATGGTAATTTTGGCCGCAGACGCCCATACCCATGCATATATTCTGATTGCCCCTGTGTATTTAAAACATTCAATGCTCTTCATAGTCATTTAATCAGGTCACATGCTAAGCAACATGTAGAAAAATGTGTTATTTCAGCTACATTTAACTATCAGTTGTGTACATGCACCAACATAACAGCAGCAGATTATTTTTTTTTCTCGCACTCTCTCACAGTCTCTCACTCTCTCTCACTCACTCTCACACACTCTCACTCACTGTATCACTCTCTCACTGTATCACTCTCACACACTCACACACTCCTCACAATCTCACTCACTCACCCTCTCTCTCTCACTCACTCTCACACACTATCTCACTCTCACTGAGTGAGTTAGAGTGTGTGAGACTCACTATCTCACTATTACTCACTCTCACACACTCTAACTCACTCTGACTCACTATCTCACTCACTCACACACACTCTCTCTCTCACAATCTCACTCACTCACCCTCTCTCACTCACTCACTCTCACACACTCACTCTCTCACTCACTCTCTCACTCACCCTCACTCACTCTCACTCACTCTCTCAGTCTCACTCACTCTCTTACTCACTCTCACACACTCTCACTCTCACTCACTCTCACACACTCAGTCACTCACTCTCAACCACTTTCTTACTCTCACTCACTCTCACACACTCACTCTCACACTCTCTCTCACTCTTACTCACACACTCTCACTCACTCGCACACACTCACTCTCACATCACTCTCACACACTCACCTCTCACACACTCAGTCACTCACTCTCAACCACTTTCTTACTCTCACTCACTCTCACACACTCACTCTCACACACTCACTCTCACACACTCAGTCACTCACTCTCAACCACTTTCTTACTCTCACTCACTCTCACACACTCACTCTCACACTCTCTCTCACTCTTACTCACACACTCTCACTCACTCGCACACACACTCTCACTCTCTCGCACACTCACTCACTCTCTCACTCACTTTTACACACTCTCACTCACACTCTCACTTTCTCACTCTTTCATTCACTCACTCTCACTCACTCACACTCTCTCTCACTCACACTCTCACTCTCACTCACCCTCTCTCACTCACTCACTCTCACACACTCACTCTCACACACTCACTCTCACACACTCACTCTCACACACACACTCTCACACACTCACTCTCACACACTCAGTCACTCACTCTCAACCACTTTCTTACTCTCACTCACTCTCACACACTCACTCTCACACACTCACTCTCACACACTCAGTCACTCACTCTCAACCACTTTCTTACTCTCACTCACTCTCACACACTCACTCTCACACTCTCTCTCACTCTTACTCACACACTCTCACTCACTCGCACACACACTCTCACTCTCTCGCACACTCACTCACTCTCTCACTCACTTTTACACACTCTCACTCACACTCTCACTTTCTCACTCTTTCATTCACTCACTCTCACTCACTCACACTCTCTCTCACTCACACTCTCACTCTCACTCACCCTCTCTCACTCACTCACTCTCACACACTCACGCTCACTCTCACTCTGAATCACTATCTCACTCACTCTCTCTGACTCGCTCACTCACTCACGGTATCACTCTATCACTCACTCTCTCGCTCTCACTCACTATCTCACTCTCACTCACTATCTCACTCACTCTCACTCACTCTCTCACTCTCACTCACCCTCTCACACTCACTCAATCTCACACACTATTACTCACTCACTCACCCTCTCTCACTCACTATCTAACTCTCTCACTCACTCACTGTATCACTCTCTCACTCACTATCTCACTCACTCTCACACACTCTCTCTCACACTCTCACTCACTCACCCTCTCTCTCTCACTCACTCTCACACACTCACTCACTCTCTCTCTCACTCACCCTCACTCTGACTCACTATCTCACTCACTCTCACTCTCATTCACTCTCACACACTTTCACTCTTACTCACTCTCACTCACTCTCTCAGTATCACTCACTCTCTTACTCACTCTCACACACTCACTCACTCTCGCAACCACTTTCTTACTCTCACTCTCACACACTCACTCACTCTCAACCACTCTCTTACTCTTACTCACTCTCACACACTCTCTCACACTCTCACTCACTCTCTTACACTCACTCTCACACACTCACTCTCACACACTCTCTCTCTCACTCTTACTCACACACTCTCACTTACTCACACACTCTCACTCACTCTCATACACTCACTCTCTCATTCTCACACTCTCACTTTCTCACTCACTCTCACACACTCACTCTCACTCACTCACTCACTCACTCTCACTTTCTCACTCACTCTCACTCACTCTTTCACTCACTCTCTCACTCACTCACTCTCACTCACTCTCTCAGTCTCACTCACTCACTCACTCTCACTCACTCTCTCAACCACTCTTTTACTCACTCTCTCACTCTCACACACTCACTCTCAACCACTCTCTTACTCACTCTCTCACTCTCTCTCACTCATACTCATACACTCACACACTCACTCTCACACACTCACTCTCACTCTCTCACTCACTCTCTCACTCTCACTCACTCACTCTCACTCTCTCACTCACTCTCTCACTCTCACTCACTCACCCTCTCTCACTCTCACTCTCTCACACACTCACACACTCACTCTCTCACTCACTTGCATACACTCACTCTCTCACACTCACTCACTCTCATACACTCACTCACACTCACTATCTCTCTCACTCCCTCACTCACACTCACTCCCTCACTCTGACTCACTATCTCACTCACTCTCACTCACTCTCACACACTTTTACTCTCACTCACTCTCTGTCTCAGTAGCTGTGTTTCCATCCATTTTCATTTCGATTTTTGAGCTAATTTTTGAAATCTCGCAAATATGTAAATACAAATTAATGCGAAGCAGAAGTGTTTCCATCTGCTGGCTTGAAGCGCATCTACCAAGCCACGCACAGCGTCATTACGTCAGACGTCAGCGTCATTACGTCAGACGTCAGCACTGCGCATGTCCAGCGCATGTCTACAGTAAACAGGAAGTAGCAGTTGAAAACAGAACCTGGCCACACATCTCGTCAAAATGGAGAGAATATTTCAGGTACGTGTTGCTATCGGTCGAGTTGTATTTATTCTGTCATACAAACTAGTTTTAGCGATGTTACATGTTGTCCGGAGCGGAAACAGCTGATCAGTCACGTGACGTGAATGTTCGCTTCGGCAGCACGAGTCGGCAAATGTGTTTCCATCTGTCGCTGTGCGCATCTGCTCATTTTCGAACATCCCAAAAACCACCTCAAGCGAGCGTATAAACTTTTTGGCGAACTTGAGAAAGTAAATACGGATTTTGCCGTTTCCATTAAGCTTTTCTGCTGCGATACTTCAAAATGCGCACCTAGAAACCTTGATGGAAACACGGCTACTCACTCTCTTACTCACTCTCACACACTCTCAACCACTCTCTCAACCACTCTCTTACTCTCACACACTCACTCACTCTCAACCACTCTCTTACACTCAGTCACTCTCACACACTCACTCTCACACACTCACTCACTATCTTGCTCTCACTCTCACTCACTCTCACACACTCACTTTCACACACTCTCTCACACTCTCACTCACTCTCTTACTCTCACTCACTATCATACACTCACTCTCATACTCTCACTCACTCTCTCACTCACTCTCTCTCACTCACTCTCACACACTCTCACTCACTCTCTCACACACTCACTCTCACACACTCACTCACTCACTTTCTCACTCACTTTCACTCACTCTCACTCACTCTCACACTCACTCACACTCTCACACTCTCACTTTCTCACTCCCTCTTTCACTCACTCTCTCACTCACTCTCTCACTCACTCTTTCACTCACTCACTCTCTCACTCACTTACTCTCACTCACTCTCTCTCACTCTCACTCACTCATGAGGGACGACTGCTCTAACCACTCAGCCACAGCCGCCTCCATTATATTACATAATACTGTAATATTATAGAAGCTATTTAGTAGAAGTTTATCAAGGGGTTTCCCTTCACTGCAGATTGCACTGACTCTTGACTTCGTTGCAGTCTCCCATCTTCAGCAAGCATTTCCTGTTGTGTTTTGCAGAATGACTCCATTGCAACAAAGAGATCTTGCAGCCTCCAAGCACTAGCAGTGTATCTCAATGAAGACCCTGAAAAGCTAGTGAAGGATTATGCAGTAAGTGTCATCAATTGTTTTAAAGGGGATATTTTTATTTTGAAGTTGAACATATTGCTGAATTAATATTTAACTTTCTCCTAGTAATTTTAAAAATGTGTTTATTTAACTTGCTTGCATGCATCACGATGTTAACTTGCTTAGTTTTCTACTGCAGTCAATTTACAAAGAAGAAAATATAAATGGTAAAGTTTCATGCGAATAATTTATTTTAGTGAGGAGAGGTGTTCATAAAATATCTGGTTTATTTTTTGTCTGTTTTTAGAGTGAGACCCCTGATGAAACCCAGGCAGCTTTGGATCAGACGGTCATCGGCATTTATGTCATCGGTCATCGGCATTTATGTCATCAAACACCCAGGTGCAGATGTTGATCAGCCACCAGAAGATGTGGGCATCATAGTGGAAGGTATGGAGGTGATTAATGTGGGCATCATAGTGGAAGGTGTGGAGGTGATTAATGAACTCAAAGATGTTGCCATCGCTTGTGCCTTGCTGCTGATCATCTACGACCTGAACCTGAGCTACCCAACCGACCTCAAATATACGTTTGAGTTCATTCAAAAGATCCTAATGGAACTTGAAACACAGACTTTCAAACAAAGTCCAAGTACTCAAAAACAAACTGGAATAATGCATATTCCTATACCTATTACAGTGTTGTGATCTGGGGACTGACTATTCATCATTCTGAAATGTTTTTATCGTGTTTACTGTGAGCAGATGTTTGGGCTGTCTTTTATTTATTTATTCATTTAAAAAAAAGTTTTTTATCATTACTATTTTTACCTGAAAGTTTAAGGTTTTAAAATTGATCTTTACAGCAGAAGTGGCATGATGTTTTGAGGTGTTTTAGTGTTAAAGCATTGTGTTTTGTTGGTAATTTACATTCTGCTAAAGCATGTGACCAAGAGGCATAGTCCTTGCCAGATTTGGAGCCAAGTGTCATGAAAAGTTTTTTTGAACGTTAAAAAATGTGGCACTTAACTTCACCAGTATGTTTAATTTGATGTTTTATGTTTAAAGGATTTTTATGATTTTCAGTATTTTTGTAAAACTCACTGATTTTATTAGTAGTTCTTAATAAAGTGCTGTTTTGAAAAGTTGTGATTTTCCCCGCCCCTCAGTTAACCGTTAATTTACAATTTTCACCATGATTTTAATTTGACAAACTAAATTAGGAATAACTATCAAATCAAGTTAATCTTACCCAGCAATCTTGTGTTGCATTAATGTGAATTCATTTAGTTCACTGAACTTAACTATATCACTTTAATTTAACGTAGTTTTCATACATAAAAATAAATTAACAATATTAAGTTAATCTTACTCAATAATCCTGTATTGTTTTAATGTGTATCCGTTTAGTTCACTGAACTTAACTATATCACATAAGTTGAACATAGGTTTTGTACATAAAAGTAAAATAACCACATTAAGTTTAAGTAACACAAGTATTTCTTGTATAATATACTTAAATCTAATGAGTATATCCTATGAAAACTTGTTAATTAACATTTACTTAAAAACATTACGTGCAACCACTTGAAGTAACATTTTTAAGTAAATCCAACATTATTTTTTTTTGAGTGTGGACTAAGCATAGGTGTTAAAGCTTTCTCCAAACTCTTGGTCAGTGATAAAACCTGTGCTGTTAGCTCCTGTATGGCAGTACGGTTAGCTTGGACTTCTGCCTGCATCTGAACTACATTCTGACTTTTCTTATCCATCTGCACTGTACTGACATTGACTGTTTTGGGTTTAACAGTCTGACCCAATCTATTTTGTCTCTCTGTGTCTTCACCTACTGACTTTGTTATCACTTCTAGGATAAAATCATCAGTAACGTTCTCATCTGAAATGTGGGGTTTAAGATCTTGTCGGATGTATGAATATTTTTCATGTATCCCCTGGTAAAGTGAATGCAGGAACACTCCCTGAACTAATTTTTTTTCATATTGTAAACCTGTACTTACTTTAGAAGCAAAAAGTACACGCTGTTTTAACCCCATCATTCTATACATAAACTGTTGTGGACCTTCTTTATCATGTTGTCTTGCATTGCTTAGTTCTTGGAATAATTCATTACTGCTCTTATCTTTAAGATGTGCTCTGAGAAAACGCTTCAGTTCAGTTACAGTTAGACTATCTTTTGTCATAAGCATGTCTTTGAATGTACCCGGTTTAATTATTCTGAGAACTGTTCTAATGATCTCAGTCTCAGTGAAACCTTCACTCAGTCCTTCATCAATTTGCTTACACAAGCAGTTAAAACTCACGTCTGAGTCAGAGTCTGAGATCTGACCAGCATGAATCCGAAATTCTCTTCGTGGAAGTAATGCAGCAACATCCGTCAGTTTTACTAACCCAGTTACCTGATGAGCAACAACTGGTGTTGACACTATCTTACTCTTCGCTGAAGTTGCTACAATCTGCTCAGTCTTGTACCCCGATGTAGCTTCCTCTTCATCCACTGAATGATGTGGGTTCTTTGCTTCTTGGGCTGACTGCAGTTCATTTATGAGGTCACGAAACATCAGCAGGTGCGACATCCCTTGGTCCTCCAGACTCCTTAATTGTTTACTTCTTAAAAAGTCAACAATGAAGTCAAAGAGTTCCACCTCGGACGACTCCTCCCCTGGCATGTCTTCTCCCACCTCATCTTGGCATGATACTGCTAGCTGGTGAAGCAGGTCTCTTCTAGCATCCTTAATCAGTTGGTGAAGCAGCTGCTGGATCTCCCACTGAAGCTCATGTAGCGTCGTCATCTCTGGATACCTGAAGTCTTGCTTTACGTCATCAGCTCATAGAACAGGAAGTCAGGATCCCACGGTTCTTTGTTGGATAGCACCAAGCCAGCAGGAGGCGCTATCCCGGACGAGCCCCCAAATTTGTTACCCTGCAACCTTGGATGGTGGAGGGTAAGGTGTAAGATGATCTCTCAACGTGTGATGCTGTGGTATGAGAAAAACGAGACACACACGTTGAGCCTTTTATCACATTCAACCAGAAGATTTATTCTTCTTCTTGTGTGCTCTAAACACGCTTCATAGATCACATATTTCAGGTAACACATTCTTCAGTAGAGAACCATTAACTTCATTACATTACACAATGACTATAATATACATTTAAACCAAACAATCATTCTTTCAACATGCTCTATTTAGCATTATGAATTCTGTCAAATTACAAAATTAATTCACAAATAGTTTTTACTTCTCTAAACCATATTAATTTTGTAATAGTGCTTTAAATTCAATACCTTGTCCTCTTTTCTGAGACCTGTATTTAACTATAAAAATAAAAATAAATAATAAAATATATTTAAATATTTAAACACCTTAGCTGTTAGCAATATCCATTGTTTTAACAGAACAACTTTTCTCTAAACACAAAGAAAACCTCATCTTTAAACTGAAAAGGTGCAATGCTCCTTTACTGCTGTCTCTCTTTACTAAGCTTCACACATATGCAGCCATTACTTACTTAATGTCATAACAATATTTCTGTTTTTTCATGAACCCATAACAAAATGTCCATTTTACAAATAAAGAGAACAGAAAATGTCCTTTGTGTGAGAACAGTCTCACAAAGTGCAAAGTACAAGTTCAAAGTGAATTCAGCAGGCCTTCAGTTGTTGCTAAGCAACACCACATACACAAAATCTGCTAGCATTAGCTCCAATTAGCCTTCATGAACAAGTCCCGTTTTTGTACACAATACAATTATAAAACGAACTTTGTGACTCATTAGTTGAGATTCGATTTAATAACCTTTCAACTCTCCCAAGAAACTAATATATATGCATAAAACACATTTTTTACTGACCTGTGGTATGAGAAAAACGAGACACACACGTTGAGCCTTTTATCACATTCAACCAGAAGATTTATTCTTCTTCTTGTGTGCTCAATCTTTCTATGCCACCAACGCAACAGCGCCTCTAGCGGTTTTGTGTGAAATTGCATAGAACTAACTAAAATGACACTAAAGAACTTAATACAATGAGAAATTAAAGATACAAAAATAAAAATTATGTTGGGGTGTCTATTTTCCTATTTTCTTAATTATTGCTTTAATTTGCTATTGCTTTGTTTTTCACCTCTCAACACTAACACAAGCATATCAATTAACAGTTTTCATTTATTTGGCTGCTGGATGGAGGAATCAGGATCAGCAGTGGTAACAGGTCCTCACAGGCTGGAGGAGAGAGTCACCTGTCAGCATGGCAGCAATGATAGGGGGCGGCCGTGGCGTAGTGGTAATGGCAGTCGTCCCCCGATCGGAAGGTTGGAGGTTCGAATCCCGGTTCCCCACACTATGTGTCATTGTGTCCTTGGGCAAGACACTTAACCCAGAGTTGCTCCCGGTAGGACTGGAAAGCGCCTTGCATGGTAGTCTGCCGCTACCGGTGTATGAATGTGTGTATGAATGGGTGGATGGTTGGTATTGTAAAGTGCTTTGGGGCCCCTCATAGGAGGCTAGAAAGCACTATATAAATAAGCTCCATTTACCATGATGTCACTGGCAGAGCAGCTGCAGTACGGGGTTCATGGGGGGCAAATCCAGGAGCAAGGTCCAGAAAACGTTGCAGAGGTCATTCACGGAGAAACAGAGAGAAGAAACCAGAACCAGGTCATAATCTGTAATAGTAGACGTGGAGGGAAAGCAGAGTCATTTATCATGGTCTGATGAGCAGTAAAAATCCCAAGAGGTGAGGGAACCATGGTACAGGCATAAGGTTGAGACAAGGTGAGGCCAACAAGGCTGTGGCATGAAACCATGGATGTCTTGATATCAGGGACCATGGAAGGTTCAATAATTTGCCACTGGTTGGTTGTGGACTTGGAGCTTTTAAAGGGCAGAAAACAGGTGGCTGGCATGAACGCTGATTGCAGGGCGGGGCAGAGGGGGTGTGGAGCTGAATATATGGAGCTTCTGGGGCCTCATGTATCAACCATGCGTGCGCACAAAAACATTGCGCACGTCACTTTCCACGCAAAAGCCCGTATGTATCAAAACTGAACTGAACGTGAATATATGCGCATCCAGGTACATATCCACGCAAGCTCCCGAGCAGGCGTACGCACGTTTCTGTGGTTCTTGTTCCTTTGGCGACACTTACAGGTGTTTCAGAGAAACTGAAGCCCCACAGTCTGTGGTTGACTTTAAGAGCGGCTTGAAGACCTTTCTTTTCAACCGAGCATACTTTACTCCTCATGATTCTACTTTTGATCTGAGTTGATACTGTTGTTGATTTTAATTGTTTTATTATTTGTCTTATTGACATTCAAATATGTTGCACCTTGTAGCACTTTGAGATTTCCATTAATGAAAAGTGCGTTATAAATTGAATTCATTATTATTATTATTATTATTATTATTATTATTATTAACAGTTCAAGATGTGAAAATGATTAATATTCCCTCCAAACACACGATTAACAAGTATTACATCCACATGACGCAGTGGAATAAAGGACGCGCAACGTTGTGCCAAAAATAAATTTAACAGGAACGGATTCATTCAGCCTTACTGGAGGTTATAATAAATAGTGTAACACGCAGAGCATTTATTTAGAAACAGATATAGTTTTCCGATCTAGGATATGGCTTATCAGCCGTTTTCAGAAATAATAATTTTCCAGTTTGGCACTACTGCTGCGCTCTGGGGAGCCGTGCATCACGCGTGCATACAGAAGCAGCGGTCAAACTGTTCCACAGAGGGGGCTGCAGGTCGATCGGGACTGTGCAGTCCAGTCCACACAAAGCCGGATCATGTCCAATGGTCTCATCGATTCCAAAGGCTGAGTGGTCGCGCTTGGAGCGCGCGCGCACCCTCACCGGTGTCGACACGGCAGCTGGAGGTGTTTCATTATCTGCGTTTATTGTAGATTTCTCCAAAATGACACGTGAAAGTACACCTTATATAACTTGTAGGAGAGCAAAAGCTTCACAGACAGACTGCGCACAGGGCTGCGGGGCGCGCGCTGCGTCTGGAGACTCCAACATCATGTCATGAAAAGTCTCCACCAAGACGCACAGACACGTTTCTTCACATCATCTACATAAACAAAGATCTATGTTCTAGCAAACATCCAAGTAAGTTCCTCTGTGTTTACAGTAATAATGGTAATAAACTCGTGCGCAAAGTTAATATTTCCACACAGAATGAATGAATGAGCCGGTTCGCGCACCACAGCAGGGTGCGCGCGCACACAAATACCGACAATCACTCGTTCTTTGCATGATGAACACATTTTATTACTATTCTTACTTAGGATGTTTGTCCTCACTCATATTATATTGAATTCATTATTTTCCCGAATCTAGAAATCATTTCTGATCGCGCAGGGATCAAACAAACATGTCCTTCACACATGCAGGAAGTAATTTGCATCTGTTTAACATATGTAAATGTAGGCGTGTCAGGGGAGGTGTCTCACGTGCGCTCAGTTCCACGTCAATTGTGATGTACAAAAGGAATGTGCGTGGATTCAGGTGTACGCACAGTTTGATAAATCTGGATCTTTTTGTGCGTAGACACTTTTCTGGATTTCACCGTACGTCACTTTTCAGTAGGAAATCCACGCAGGTTTTTGATACATGAGGCCTGGTGAAGTGAGCAGAGAGAACTTGGTAGGATATACAAAACATGAAGGCAGGAGTTCTGGCAGGATGGGTCAGGACCGAGGCATAAAGGCAGGTGAACAGGTGCATGGAATGAATGCTGATTGCTGTGGAGAAAACAAGGGAGGCGTAGCATGAAGTGTAGGAAGGAAGCTTGAGCTGAAGTATGGGTGATAGGCAACATTAAGCATGGAAACAGAAACCATGGCAGGAGTGAGAAAAAACGTGGCATGTCATGAAGGGGCAGAGATGTGAGCAGATGGGGGGTCAGCAGGGCCTGCTGACCATGACGTATGCTGGTGAAGATTCTCAGTCATCCAGGACATGATGAAATCAAAAAAGGCGTTCAATACAGGATCAACTGGACTTTATTTGTTGCAGAAAACGTTTCGACTTCTGTCCAGAAGTCTTTTTCAATTCATGTCATGCTGACCATGACAGGTTCCCACACTAGCTAAGGACTTTGACGTCTCATTGCCAACGTCTTCTCCCGGGGTCTCATTGCCCACTGCAGGGTCTCGGCCTCAACGCCCATGGCAGGGTCACTGACATCTCCTGCGGAAGAGTCGCTGGTCTCTTCACCCGCTGCAGGGTCACCGGACTCATCACTTCTCTTCGGCCTGAGTTGGGGAGGGTCCAGTTGGACACCACCCCTAAGAAGCAATGGACGATCCCCTTGCCAGCTGCCTGAACATCTGTCTCACCAGTGGTGGTGCCAGAAATATTTTTCTGCAGGTGCTAAGTGGGGGCTAAGCATTTTATTGAGGATGATACGAAGGATCATTTGTTATTTCAGTTCTCAAGGTCAAGGTTTATTTACTGTCATTCACATCACATGTGGCACATGAGGTGAAACGAAACAATATACATAGTGTCCCAGTTACATCCAACAAAAATACAAATTGTAAAGAAAAACAGTAATAAGATCTGAGATATGAACTAAGAAATACACTAAACTATATAATGAGCACTAATAGTACAAAACAATGTGCCTAACAACAGCAGTACGGACATGATTCTGTGTGAACAGATGAGGACTAATGAACACAGCAACAATAAATCAGCAGCATGAGAGCATCGTGGATAGTCAGTAGCACATATTAACAATCAAGTGACATTACAGTGATTCTTTTTAACGTTTTTTTTTCATAGTAATTTTCACAGTGATAATCCTGACTAGGGGTTCATGAGTCTAACAGCCTCAGGGTAGAAGCTTGTAGCCATAACAAAGGGTGAGTTGGCGGAAGACGGGTGACACCTTTTCCATCTCAGCTCCACTACGTTTGTTTTATTTATTTTTCATTTATTAAAGTGGGGCACCAGCTGGTCAGTTTACTGACCAACAACAACTTATATTCACCCTTTAATGATCAGAATCAGTCACTGAAGTAAAATCTGTTAATTACAGAGAGTTCTATACCAGAACAAATGAATATTCATCTGAATGAAGAGACCAAAGTTGTCTTTGAAGTTTTATTGCAAAAATAATCATACTAAAAATCAACAACAATAATAAACAAACAATAATAATGAATAAATGAAGACTTAGTTCTCTTATCAAAGGCAAGATTGACTCTGAGCAGTAATTATTTCAGTTTTATACAAGCATGAATTTAAACCAGCCACTAGGGAGCACAAGCCAGTGTATCTCTTGTGCCGGTCCCAAGCCCTGGTAAATGGTGAAGGTTACGTCAGGAAGGGCATCCGATGTAAAACACTTTTGTCAAACTCATAATGCGAGTTCATCAAAGTGAAACCATACCGGATCGGTCGAGGCCCGGGTTAACAACGACCGCCACCGGTGCTGTTGACAAACAGGGTGCCGGCGGAAATTGTGCTACTGTTATTCGAAGACGCCGAGGAGGGAAACGTGTCAGGAGACAGAGGGAGAGGAAAAGTGAAGAATGTAGGACTGAGGGTT
>JBBPBX010024109.1:4599-16494 GCA_038048925.1 Garcialebias charrua | reverse complement strand
ATATATATATTTTTTTTTTTTTAGAGACATGACGTAAGTCCGAAACGTCGTAAGTTGAGGGCGTCGTAAGTCGAGGACTACCTGCATACTGAATATAATATTTCTTTAGTAGTATTTGTGCACATTTAATACATTCATTAAAAAATACCAGTCAGTAAACTGAACCCACTGCTGAGCAATGTACGGCTGGTTGTGGAGGTGACATGCGCTCCTGTGCTCCTCCATGTGCTGCAGCTTCAGCCTGAAGGCCTCCACGTCCTCGGGGCTCTCCAGAAGGAGGATCCCTTTTCCTTGGTTCCGACCCGTGGGCTTACAGATCCACATGCGGCTCTCGCTCTCACCTGGAAACAACACCAAAAGGTCATTTGTGTTTCTTAAAGCCAGCTGGCTATAACTCAAAAAGTTTGTCATTTCTACATCCGGTGACTGTTTTCTCCCAGTTGCTGATGAGATATTTTGCTAACAGACACGGAAACATGTCATCGTCCACCTTTGTGTTTTGGCGGCAGCTGATAAAATAAATCTGATTTTAGAATGCTCCTTACATTTGGGTGATTTGGGGAGTTTATATTTTGTTCAGCTACTTGAGTGAATCTGCATTGATTTCGTACATTTAATCATTTGATTAATCTTTGTGATACAATCTACTTGAACTCTATTATCTCCCAACGTAAAGAGATCGTATCGTGTGATCGTGTTTTTTCCTTTTCTTTTGTCGCCTGCATGAGTTCGTCCACCGCCCAGAGATCTGAACGTGTTTGCTCAGTGATAACGGTGTTTGTCGAACCTGTACGCTCATCACGACGTGTTGGTGCAAAAACCATCCACTGCAGATTTCACTGCTCACTTATCACGTCACCGTTTATAAAGTTATTCTTTAAAGTTTGAAAATAGCAGTTTCGTTCGGCGGCGGCGCTGCCTTTCCTCGTTGCTCCTTGTTTGCGTCCCAGGCCTGCCCTCCGCCGACATGTCTCCGTGGCAACAGCACGCTTCCCCTGTGATTTTATCAGAGCCTTATGGGAGGTGAGGTGCATTATTTTCCAACGTTCTCAGCCTCTTGATCAAACACTCACCAAGGCAACCCGACACTATTGAATACAAACTTATTTTCAAAGCTGGATTCGTGACAGGTTTGATTGATCGTTTTAACAGAGCCCGTACGGTGGAACGTACGGTAAATCCAGTTGGACCGGTGATGTGTCACCGCTGTATTAGAATACCTGTGTGTGGCCGGCAGGATGTGTTGGGCCGTTTACCCTCCTGCTGCGTGAAAAGGGCAAAGAAGGCACTCCTCTCTTGCGTCATGTCCATTCGGAAGGTGGTTGGAATAAAGTCTTTAATTTTCAGCCTCCTGTGAAGCACAATTTACAAAAAAAATGTCAAAAAATCTTTGATTTCCTTGAGTATCTTATAATAAACATGGACTATAAGACCAGAAAAGTGTTTCCAAAAGGGTCTTGTCTAAATAACATGGGTGATGTTATCACCTGCGTGAGTGTGTTTGCTTATCAAATTATCTCTTGAACCAATGGACACCACTGAATAAAACTCAAAGTAATCATTTGATATAGCTACAACTGATTAACGTTTGAAGTCAACCTGATTCAAGATGGCCGCCACAGGCAAGTGACCTTAAGAAACACAAAAATGGTGATAACCCTGCTAGTTGTGCAGCTATCGAGCTAAAGTTTGGTGTGGTAGTGGCTCAGAGTCATTCCAAAAGCATAATATGAGGATGACACGTTGTGTTACATCTTTGTTAAAAACTTTGGCATTATCTGTGTCTGTTAGTAAAATATTTCATAAACCACCGGATGCAATTGAATGAAACTTACAGACAGTAATGACTTGATGTACATTTACAAATGATCAACTTTTGGAGTCAACCTGTTTCAAGATGTCCACCAATACTACTCCACATTAACAAACACAAACATGGCTATAAATGAGTCAGAATTGGAGATACCGTATTTTCCGGTGTATAGGTCGCACCTTTTTATGTTTTTTCAAGGCCTGCGACCTATACACCAGTGCGACCTATTTATGGAATTTTGTCCATATTTTTAGACAAATTTTTGCCTCAGTTATGACCGTTTTTCACTTTGGCAGAAAATGGTGCAGTACCACTTTCGGCCGCTAGGGGGCAGTGCAGTACCAGTTTCGGCCGCTAGGGGACACTTCCAGAGGAGTACACCGACCGTTTCCAGCTCATGTGTCCGAAAAAAAGCTCCTCTGCTCGGACTGACTGTCGGCCTCCTGGTCTGGATGTAACTTCTGTTAGCTCTGTTTGTTTGCTGTTTGTTTGCAAGATAAGTCAAGAACCACTCAGCGGATTTTTCTGAAACTTACAGAATGTAATCACAGTGTGGACGTTTACAAGTGAGTAGCTTTATTAGATGTTTGAGATTTAAAAATAAAATAAAGATCTTTTATTAGCATAGCTTCTGTTAGCTTCTGGTTTTATTTCTGTTTACGTTATAAATAGCTTCGAAACCAATCTGTTTATATTTGTTCTGCTTACAGTGTGTAATTATATGAGCTTTAATGTACTTAACTATGTCCTGGAGGAAAAATTTGAGATGAGATGAGATTTTTTATTTGTGTTTTCAGAGACGGACTCTCCTGTGGCAGACATTAGCAGCAGAGCTAAACACTCGGTCCATATTGCCGGGTTGACTCAGCGGTGACGCGGCACGTCAGCGGTGGATGACGCGTTACGGCGGTGACGTAGGTGCGACCTATACACCGGTGCAATCTATTTATGGATTTTTCCAAATTTTTGGCAATAATTGGACAGTGCGACCTATACAACGGTGCGACCTATACAACGGAAAATACGGTACTCAGGTAAAGTTTGAAGCTGTAGCAGCCGAAAGTCATTTTAAACATTTAGGCCCGTGTTAAGATCTCACTCAGTTTATTGCTGGATTGCTCAAAACAAATACAGTATACTGTACCTCGGTCATTTACAGGTCTCTCTTGTAAATGAGTCATCGAGGCTCAATGGGATTAACCTGCCTAAATAAAGGTTGAATGAATGAATGAATGAATTCCTCAGCTCGAAATGATTTTAGATTAAAACTCTGGCATGAAAAGCTGCAAGTGTTCTGTTTTATTTACATTCGAACATCTTTGAAGATGTAGTTTCAATAAACTTATGAATCTGCTTGTTTTGATTGTGAATGGACAGTGGTGCTAATTACCATATTTTCCCCATATAAGTCGTACCCTTTTGCATTAATTTGCAAGTCTTGGGACTTATAACCCGAAGTGACTAATACACATTTATTTCACCATATTTATAATCCAATTTTTAGCTGAGATATGACAATTTAATTCATTCTGACATGGAAAATATTGAAAATTACCATTTTCAGCCGCTAGAGGACACTCAAGTAATATGGCAAGCCAAGAGTCTCATTAATAGGTAAAAGTGGCTATTAATGAGAACTTGTCTTGCCATACCAAGCCACCTTCATCTCTCTCCAGAACTCCTGGAGCAAACGTCAAATCAGCTGCATGTCACTGCGCCGCCCAGGCGAAATACAGCTGATTTGACATTTGAAGTGCATTTATTAAGGAAAAATTCAACTGAGGCATACCTTTGCTATAATTTTTAACGAACAAAAAATTGTTTTTAAGTGTTAATTTTGTTAAATTCTTGTCAAAGTCCTCCCATGCACGCTCCTGTAGCCGTCATTTGGCAGCCAATTGATTTTTGGCACATCACCACCAGCCCACGTTTCCAGGTCGTCAGCGGTGATTCATAATAGATGTGACTTATACGGTGAAGCAACGTGTTTATGTTTATTTCCAAAGTATTAGACATGTTTGGACGGATGTGATTTGTATGAGGAAAAGTACGGTACGTAACTTTAAAAGTTGTCAGTTTTACATGTACAAATACACTGTACAAAGCTTTGTACTCAATGCTGACACAAGGATATTATTTATATATTTAGCTAATGTCAAGACATTTTCTGGATTAAAAAAACAATTAAGGTTCTTTGATTTTGCACGCTAAAATACATGAGCTATAAGATTTTTCTTCAGCAGATTAATAAAACTGTCTTTATTAAACATTTATGCAATAACATATTTTTTTTTAAATCAGGTTGTAAAACTCTTTATTTCCAATCTAAATGTTTGGTAGTTTATGTTGATTTGATGTCGTTAAACTTTAGTGGTACCAGACGGATCCGGTTTGCAGAATTTTTAGCACAGCAGCAAACATCTGTAATATATTTAAATAATTTAAACAACTCTAAAGAACAAATACGTTTCAGAACAGGGAGAAACGGAAGAATCCGAGTGCACCCCACCTGAATCTTTGACTGTGTCGGACCGTGCCGCTCATGCGCTCGTACGCCCGCAGGCTGCAGAGGAGGCCGATCTTCGTGGTGAGCACGTCGTTGTTGGGAATCTGGTATAATAACTGCTGGCCTGGAAATAAAAGACACATTTTAAGTTTGTGCTCAGTAAACTAAGATTTAGCAAATAATAAAATGTAAAATAAACACATTTTGACAGATATGTCCATCATTTTTGGTGAGTTTTTAATTAAAGGAGGTTGTATAATTTGTTCAAGTAATAAGTGTTTTTTGTGGAGTACCTTCTCTGAAGTGTGTATAGATGGCTGGTGATTTGATCTCGCACCACTTGAGTCTGAAGTCCTCCCTGTATTTGCTGTGAACTCTTTTCCATCCTCTGCTCTCACAGTAGCTGCTCACTCTGAAGTAAACCAACCACGGTTACTATTTATCTAAATAACTCATGAACTACCATTTTTTTAAACTTACAGAAAGTAATTAGTGTGTGGTCATTTACAAACTGTTAGCTGTTGGAATTGTTTGAGATAAAATGCAATGTTTTAGCTTCGTAAATGTGCAAAAAAAGCTTCGGTTTTTTTTTCCGTGCACATTTTAGCAAATAGCTCATAAACCACTCGGCAGATTTTCTTTAAACTTACAGAAAGTAATTACTTGGTGGTCATTTACAAACTGTTAGCTGTTGGAGTTGTTTGAGCTAAAATTCGATTTATTTATAATTTATTTTCGCAGCGCGCGACCGTTTGGAAGACGTCAAAGCGAAACAATTTAAATCCAGCAGATTTGACCATTACGTGAATTTATTAAGGAACGGTTAAGCTAAGACACATCTTTGCTATAATTTTCAGCAGACAAATAATTGTTTTTACTGTGTTAATCTTGTTAAAAGTCCTTCCGTGCATACTTCTGTGGCCGCCATTTTCAGCAGGGCAAATGAGGGCGCTGACGCGTCGCGTAGCGGTGACGCATAATAGATGTGACTTAAATAAAGGTGCAACATGTTTATGGATTTTTCCAATTCATTGCCAATAATTGGACAAAGCGACTTATAGAAAGGTACGAGTTATCAGGCGGAAAATATGGTAATCATTAAATGTTTGATGTAGAATTGGTTAACTTTTGTTGACCCAAATCTAAATGACCACCACAGCAAATCAACACAAAATGGCTGTAACTCAGTCAGTTTCATAGATATTGAGCTAAAATCAGGCGTGGTGGTGGCTGAGAGTCATTAACAGCACATATTCTGATTGTTAATGCATTTCACATGAGCTCATGCATAACATCACGCACGAGGTTCAACTAAAACCAACCCTTCTCAGCGTTACATGATCTTAGTTTAAAACTGGCATTAAAGGCAGCTTATTCAAATGAATCAGAAATGGGCTTCCTCGCCATGCTGTAACCTTTTTTTAAATTCACATCGTTGAACTTACATCTCAGCGCCATTGTTTCCTCCAAAAAAGAAGACAGGAGGCTTCTTCAGCTGCCGGCCTCCATCTCTGTCCAGGTGAGGGAACGCCAGCGAGGCCCTTGGTTTGGATTTGTGGATGCGACACTTGACGGTGCGCAGACCTGGCTCTTTATGCAAAAAGAAAGGAACCAAATGTGCAGTTTGTAAAAAAAAATACATGCTGCACGTCCACATTGTTTTTGATGCAGTTTACATTTTCATTTTAAAGCAATAAAATGCACTGGATTTTATTGTAGTTGATGTTTATAAACAGGGGCGGATCTACTGGGGTGGCATGGGGTGGCAGTTGCCACCCCAATAGCGAGCCTTGCCACCCTGTTTGCCACCCCAGCTGGACATTACGAACGCGAACATCTTTTTTCCGACAACATTGAATGCAGCACAATGTAGTCATGTGGTCCACACTCCTTACCAGTTGGTGGCGGTAATGCTCACCTAACTTTCTTGCCAACTGCCAATAAATTACAAGAAGAAGAAGAAGAAGCACAATGTACAACAACTATAAAGGCTCAGTGTTTAAACTGAATCTCCTCAGACGTTTAACACACACGCACACACACATGCTTTGTCTCTAATGCTTGACAGCGAAATGGGGAAAACCCCATCCTCCAGTGGAGAGCCATGCCTCCTCCCTCTGACTCTGATCTACCTTCTGATGTCATTTCCTGTCTGTCATCACGGTCAGGTGACCCCGGCTCCTCCTGCCTCAGGCCTCCTGCTGGTCTGTCATTTCTGCAGGGAACCACCGCTTCCTCCTTTTTCTTTTCTCGCTGCCTCCTCTGTTCGATTGATCGTGCCTGCGAGTCGCTGCAGAGCTCTGCCCAGAAGTGAGACGACATGTCCTCTATCTGCTAGAGATCACAGCTGTCCAACATCTGTTTGACTTGCAGTGTCTAATAATGTAAAGAGAGGGCAGAGTTTACTGTCTTAAACCCTGTTCAGCTGTGCAAATATATGAAATTAATACAGTAGATAGTATTAAGCCCACGTCTGGTTGGTTTTTGTTCTGTAAATGACAATCCTAAACTTTGTTGTAGAATTTCACAAAGACATTAAATTTATGTCGACCTGAATTTAATGACATAATAATTTTATTTTTATGTCACCAGTTAAGCTGTGCAGATTGCTAAAACCTAACAGCAGTTAAAATCTAAACCTGTCTGTTAACAGACTTTGAACATTGATAATCTTATCACAGAAGAATGAGGATACAAAACTTAAAAAGGCCCAGACATTTTTTTGTTAGTTACTGTAGTTTGTTTATTTTATTAAACCTTTATTTAATCAGATGAATCCCACTGAGATCACAAGATTTATTTTTATTTTTTCAATGGAGCCTTGGGCCTAAAGTCAGCAGCACCAAGTTCCAGGTCAAACGCAGAAGGTAAGAATGAGACAGAACATCGTGGACTCCATCACTGAAATAACATTCAAACTACAAGAAGCCAGTTTGGTTAAAACAGGAAACAGGTGCATGCTCCAGCCTCCCAACCTTTTGTTTTAATGTCCAGATCAGATCTTGAAGATGCAGCAGGCAGAGCTAACAGCAGTGGCGATTTTACCCTCTTTTGCGGGGGGAATTTTAACTCAGCACGCCTGAAAACCCTGCGGGTTTTGGGTTCTGTTTATAGCATTTATGATTCAATGCAACAAAGTAAACAAATTTAAATGTAGCAGATCATTGTAATACTTGGTTTATTTACATAAAGACTTTAATCGCTGGATGTTCGGCCCCTGAGCTGCTGGTTCTCAGTAACTGTGCCCCCCTGAGCAGGTTAGTTGAACAGCCCTGCTTTAGAGGGTGAAATACAGTTTACCATATTTGCAAAATCTAAACTGAGTCTGGACAAATGTAAAAGATGACAAAACCCAGCAGTCCACCTCATGAGCAGCTGAATACAGCAGTGATAAACAGGAAGTACCACATGCTCATCTGTGCAAAGGTAACTGTAAGTAAATCCTCCATTTTTGTCATAATTACATTGTATGCTTAATAGTTAAATTAAAGCTAGTTGTGCTTTGTTTTGTGTGTTTTAAATGTAGATTTATGTTGGAGCTTTTGGTTGCACAAGTTTAGTCTTTGTTTGTTATGATCATTTAACACTAAAGTGATTAAAGAGTTTATTAGGTTGTGTAATGTAAAGTGGAGTGCCACGTCTGTAGCAACATATGCGCCGCTAGCTTAGCGCTACTTCTTGTTGTGCCATTAACTCTAAAATAGTTACTGAATCAAGTGTTTACGGTAAACGTAGATGATTAACAACCTGTTAAAATACATCAGAATGTAGGAAAAGGCATCTAATTTATTAGACACACACACATTATGAATGCTTCTGATGCTAATGGCCCCCACGTTGTTTAAGCCAAGAGCCATTGTCAGCACTGGGGGCTGAGCACCCCTAAAGGTCAGATTCTAGATTCGCCCATGGGTGACAGTATTTTTGATTTTTTTATTTTTATTTTTTTTAAATAATAGTGCATGTTACCCACTGCCTTTCATGTCGGGGCTTTATGATTTTTAAGCTCGTTTGGTTGTGGCAGCCATCTTGAATTGGGTTGATTTAAAAAGTTAATCAGTTAAGACGACCCTCCCGGGGGTTACTGTCTGAACTTTCATTAAAGTTTGTTCTGAAGTTCATGACAGATACACAAACACACAAACAGAAACAATATCACCCCCAGCTTTGCTGTTCAGCTGTGGGCAAAAACAAGTTGCGTTATTTCAAAATAAATGTCTTTTTCATTTAAATACAACTTCATCTAAACTCCTAAAAACATTTTCAGCCTAATACGCCACCATTTAAACTCTTGTCAAACAGATTAAAAACAATAAAACTTACAGATTTTACATGGAAGAAATCAGATTTTCCTGTGTGAAGTTTTGCCGTCAGCCATTTTCACCACTGCCACAGTTAAAGATAACTCTCACAATGTTAATAATCTGCAGTTACTCTGTCGTGGGACCCCTGGCAACTGTTGCCATTTGCAGATAGAATTGAACGACAACAGCAACGGAACACAAACCACCAACTCGGGGTTATGGATCTTCCTCACTACTAAGTTTAGCTTCATTCAATATTTACTGCCTGTAAGCCTTTTGTTGTGTGGACGATGGTAATATGAGAGGAGGGTGTCAAATAAAACGGATTTACCAGTTTCTCATGGTATTATATGCTAATCCTGACAGTACAATGTGACTGTAATGGTAGATTTTTTTTAGATATCTTCATGAAAAACAATATATTAGCCGTTTTTAGATTAACAAAAGAAGAGAATAAGTAGATGTGTTCAAAGAATCCAAATAAATGCTGTTTTGTAAAGGCGGATTGTGCTTTACTTATATAGACGTTGTCATTAATCTCCTTCTTGTGCCAAATCCTGGTATGCAGTTGAGCAACATAGCATTTGTGTGCTCGCAAGGCAAATCCATTAATTACCTTCTGTCTCAGTGATTTGACTCGGGAGGAAACACCCAGACCCAGCTACGGTTGAAAACGATGCATAATCTCCTCTCTTCCTCCGAACAGCATGATAATTGAAAGGAGTGGTCGCCTTTTAGACCCAGAACCACATAATTATACGTCCAATACGAGTGACGCAGACACCCAGCCGGTTTGAATCCACGTTGACACAAACGTATTTTTGAACTTAGAGTGAATAAGAATGGAGGTGTCCTGGATGTCACTGCGATAATTTATCACTGCTTTTATATGTTTAAATAGGCCTCGAATGAAAACATTTAGGGGGAGCAACAAAAATCAGTGTTGACAAGTTTGCAAATTTTGAGAGGGCAAAATAAAAAATAAAAAAGTATTGCTTAATTAAATTAAAAACCACGGGGGGTGGGGGGAAACCCTCCACAAATCAAAGGTCGCGATTGGTTCAAGTTGTGTAAAAACTATATTTAACTTGACAAGAGGACCTTATTTTTCCAGTAACTTAACGGCTTTCAAACCTGTTTGGTGTTGAAATAACTGTTTCAACATGCATGAACCATGGAGACAAGGCGTCCCCAAATGTGGGACTAAAGTCCTGATGCGAGCGAGCCCAGATGAAGTCCCAGGTGGACCCAGTATGGTTTCATGAAACCATTACAGTATTTTACTTTTCGTCTTTACCTACACACATTTTCTCACATTAGCCGTAATATATTTAAGGCAGCACAGCTTTTTTTTTATTTTTACAATGTACAGTCATTTATTTTAGAGGAGGGGAGTGAAGGCACAGAGGTTAGAGAAGGCAAGCCAGTGATCGTGAGGTTGCAGGTTTGAATCCCTGGACAGTTACAACATAATTTGGGTGGGAAAGGTTAAGGAACCAACACCTGGTTCCACCTTTATTTGCCCCACTGTGCGCTCTTGAGCCAGGCCCACCCTCAAGCTGATCCCCCGGCACCTTTTAGAGTGCAGCCCTCTGCTCCACACATGTGGGCTGTGGTAGCCCGGTGGTTGCTTCTGGAAGGGCGTCAAGCATAAAAACAATTGTTAAAGGGACCGATTATCTAGAATTTACGCTACAGTAGTCCCTCGCTAGTTCACTGTTCGGCTTTCGTGGACTCGCTCTTTTGCAATTTTTCAACTATTGTCAACTTTAATGTTACTCAAGTGGTTGGGACGGTACGGGATAAAAAAGTTAACGGGGAAAAAGAAAACTTCGGACAGGCGCTGCCGTGTTGTAGTTTTCTTTCAATAAGCCAAAAGAACTACACTACCCAGAAGCCAACAGGGCTTCCAGCCACTGCTTTCTGCCAAAATGGAGGAAAAATTTTGCAACATAAAGTCAGAAGTGATCTATCTATTGAGCTCACAGAACTGGCAGGAAAGTCTCAAATAATCCTGAAGCTCAATGATGCATGTGCACATCAACCTGAATGGTGGGCTTGGTCGCTGCAGGGTCTGCAGAACTGGAACTGAGCTGCTGTTCTGCAGAGCTGGTGAGTAAAACGATGCATACTGTACAGTACATATGTTAAATGATGTAGGTTTAAGAGTTTAGAACATTGTAAGAGCGTGGGAATGGTTTATAAAGTCTTTATACATATACAGGTAGTCCTCGGGTTACGATGGTCTCGAGTTACAACGTTTCGGGGTTACGACGAATCTCCCATAGAAAAAAATACTAATAATAATTTTGAAAAGCCGAGTTACGCAGTTTCCGGTTTCCGGTTTTACGCCGTAAACGTAGCGGCGGAGGAATACTGCACTGTACTCTCTAAAAAAGCTAAGTCTGGTCCTCTGGACATTCAAAAAACAAAACTATACTGTGAACACGGTTTTACGTCGTAAACGAATAGAGAATACGGAGGATGGACCGAGCTGGACGGCGGTTTTACGTCGTAAACGAATGGAGAATACAGCCAAATGAACGGAGGAATACGGCGTCACCAGCATCCCAGTATAGGCCATAACTCTTTTTTCCCTTCATTATGGCTCCCAAATGTATGTGTTTTTTGATAATTATGTAGAGTACTGTGTTAGGATAGGCTAAGTGCTTGTTAATACTGTACTGTATATGTATATGGTGCAGTATGTACGTATATTTCGACTTATGTCGAAAATCAGTTTACGACGACGCGTAGGAACGAATCTACGTTGTAAGTCGAGGACTACCTGTATATAAATACTATAATAAATATAGCGTTTCTACGTCGCGGTTTTTCACCTATCACGGTGGTGTCTGGAACGTAACCCCAGCGATAATCGAGGGACTGTACAGCATTTTTGGAAACGCAGCTTCTTCAGCATTTTGGTAGCCTGGTTAAAACCAGACCCTTGTCCTTCACTTCGCTTTGTACTAGGGTCTGGGATTTCTCCCATAGAAAACGATTTCTCCGGTAGATTTTTGACCGGACCAATCAGAGAACAGAAGGCGGAGTTTTGAACGACGTCGACTGACGTCGTCAGTTAAAATGGCTGCCGCCACGAAGGAATTTTCAAAAACAAGGTAAAAAACTATTATTTCTTTGCTGAGAAAAAATATATTTCTTAGCTGACGTTATATCAGAAGTGTTCCTGAGCTTAACAGTTCCTAAATCAATTCACGAAATGGTCAAATCTGCTGGATTTAAATAGTTTCGGTTTGACATTTTCCAAA
>JBBPBX010024108.1:24188-39954 GCA_038048925.1 Garcialebias charrua | reverse complement strand
AGCAGCATGGTTCTGTTTGCAGTGTGGTCCTCTTTGCAGCATGGTCCTGTTTGCAGTGTTGTCCTGTTAGCAGCATGGTCCTGTTTGCAGTGTTGTCCTGTTAGCAGCATGGTCCTGCTTGCAGTGTGGTCCTCTTTGCAGCATGGTCATGTTTGCAGTGTGGTCCTGTTAGTAGTGTGGTCCTGTTTGCAGCATGGTCCTGTTAGCAGCATGGTCCTGTTTGCAGCATGGTTATGTTAGCAGCATGGTTATGTTAGCAGCATGGTCCTGTTAGCAGTGTGGTCCTGTTTGCAGTGTGATCCTCTTTGCAGCATGGTCCTGATTGCAGTGTGGTCCTGTTAGCAGCATTGTCCTGTTTGCAGTGTGGTCCTGTTAGCAGCATGGTCCTGTTTTCAGTGTGATCCTCTTTGTAGCATGGTTCTGTTTGCAGTGTGGTCCTGTTAGCATTATGGTCCTGCTTGCAATGTGGTCCTCTTTGCAGCATGGTTCTGTTAGCAGCATGGTCCAGTTTGCAGCATGGTCCTGTTAGCAGCATGGTCCAGTTTGCAGCATGGTTCTATTAGTAGTGTGGTTCTGTTAGCAGCATGGTCCTGTTTGCAGTGTGGTCCTGTTTGCAGCATGGTCCTGTTTGCAGTGTGGTCCTGTTAGCAGCATGGTCCTGTTAGCAGTGTGGTCCTGTTAGCAGTGTTCCTGTTAGCAGCATGGTCCTGTTAGCAGCATGGTCCTGTTAGCAGCATGGTCCTGTTAGCAGCATGGTTCTGTTAGCAGCATGGTTCTGTTAGCAGCATGGTTCTGTTAGCAGCATGGTCCTGTTAGCAGCATGGTTCTGTTAGCAGCATGGTTCTGTTAGCAGCATGGTTCTGTTAGCAGCATGGTCCTGTTAGCAGCATGGTCCTGTTAGCAGCATGGTTCTGTTAGCAGCATGGTTCTGTTAGCAGCATGGTCCTGTTAGCAGCATGGTCCTGTTAGCAGCATGGTTCTGTTAGCAACGTGGTTCTGTTAGCAGCATGGTTCTGTTAGCAGCATGGTCCTGTTAGCAGTGTGGTCCTGTTTGCAGTGTGGTCTTGTTAGCAGCATGGTCCTGTTTGCAGTGTGGTCCTCTTTGCAGCATGGTCCTGTTTGCAGTGTGGTCCTGTTTGCAATGTGGTCCTGTTAACAGCATGGTCCTGTTTGCAGTGTGGTCCTCTTTGCAGCATGGTCCTGTTTGCAGTGTGGTCCTGTTAGCAGCATAGTCCTGTTTGCAGTGTGGTCCTCTTTGCAGCATGGTCCTGTTTGCAGTGTGGTCCTGTTAGCAGCATAGTCCTGTTTGCAGTGTGGTCCTGTTTGTAGTGTGGTCCTCTTTGCAGCATGGTCCTGTTTGCAGTGTGGTCCTGTTAGCAGCATGGTCCTGTTTGCAGTGTGATCCTCTTTGCAGCATGGTCCTCTTTGCAGCATGGTCCTGTTTGCAATGTGGTCCTGTTAACAGCATGGTCCTGTTTGCAGTGTGGTCCTCTTTGCAGCATGGTCCTGTTTGCAGTGTGGTCCTGTTAGCAGCATAGTCCTGTTTGCAGTGTGGTCCTGTTTGTAGTGTGGTCCTCTTTGCAGCATGGTCCTGTTTGCAGTGTGGTCCTGTTAGCAGCATGGTCCTGTTTGCAGTGTGATCCTCTTTGCAGCTTGGTTATGGTAGCAGCGTGGTTCTGTAAGCAGCATGGTTCTGTTTGCAGTGTGGTCCTGTTAGCAGCATGGTCCTGCTTGGAGTGTGGTCCTCTTTACAGCATGGTCCTGTTTGCAGTGTGGGCCTGTTAGCAGCATGGTCCTGTTAGCAGTGTGGTCCTGTTTGCAGCATGGTCCTGTTAGCAGCGTGGTCCTTTTTGCAGCATGGTTATGGTAGCAGCGTGGTTCTGTAAGCAGCATGGTCCTGTTTGCAGCATGGTCCTGTTTGCAGCATGGTTCTATTAGCAGCATGGTTCTGTTAGCAGTGTGGTTCTGTTAGCAGCATGGTCTTGTTTGCAGTGTGGTCCTGTTTGCAGCATTGTCCTGTTTACAGTGTGATCCTGTTAGCAGCATGGTCCTGTTAGCAGTGCGGTCCTGTTAGCAGTGCGGTCCTGTTTGCAGCATGGTCCTGTTAGCAGCGTGGTCCTGTTATCAGCATGGTCCTGTTGGCAGCATGGTCCTGTTAGCAGCGTGGTCCTGTTAGCAACATGGTCCTGTTTGCTGTGTTGTCGTGTTAGCAGCGTGGTCGTGTTAGTACTCAGAATGAATGGATGAGCCGGTTGCGCACCAAAGCAGGGTGCGCGCACACAAATACCGACACACAATCACTCGTTCTTTGCGTGATAAACACATTTTATTACTATTCTTACTTAGGATTTTTTCCTCACTCATATTATATTAAATTCATTATTTTCCTGAATCTAGAAATGATTTCTGATCGCGCAGGGATCAAACAAACATGTCCTTCACACATGCAGGAAGTAATTTGCATCTGTTTAACATATGTAAATGAAGGCGTGTCAGGGGAGGTGTCTCACGTGCGCTCAGTTCCACGTTGGTTGTGATGTACAAAAGGAATGTGCGTGGATTCCGGTGTACGCACAGTTTGATACATCTGGATTTTTTTGTGCGTACGCAGTTTTCTGGATTTGACCGTACACAACTTTTCAGTAAGAAATCCACGCAAGTCTTTGTACATGAGGCCCCAGGTGTTCCACCTCCTGTCTGTAGCTGGACTCATCAGTGTTTGTGATTCATCCCACCACCGCTGTATCATCTGCAAACTTTACAATGTGACAGCCTGGATGGGTAGCTGCACAATCATATGTGAGCAGAGTGAACAGAAGAGGGCTCAACACACAGCCCTGAGGAGAGGATGTCCACAGACACACAGCATGTAATGTAAGGCAAAAAAATCTTAACAGTCAAGATGTATAGAATCAAAACTGAATCATTTCAAATAAAACTACAAAATATTTACATATTATTTTATTTTATTTTTATTTTATTTTTAATAATAAATAATTATTTTTATTATTTGGCAGCACAGTGGCACAACTGGTAGAGCTGCTGACTCTCAGCGAGCAGGTCCCCGGTTCAAATCCCGGTCCGGGGGCCTTTCTGGGTGGAGTTTGCATGTTCTCTCCGTGCATGCGTGGGTTTTCTCCGGGTGCTCCGGTTTCCTCCCACAGTCCAAAAACATGCATGTTAGGCTGATTGGTAACTCTAAATTGACCCTGGGTGTGAGTGAGACAGGTCCCTCTTGTAAATGAGTCCTCGTGGCTCAACGAGACTAGCCTGTATAAATAAAGGTTGAATGAATGAATGAATGAATATTATAAAAATGTATTATTTCTTTTTCTTTCGGCTTCTCCCTTCTTCAGGGTTTAATGTGTAATTAGCTGAAAATGTTTAAATTATCATAAAATTGCTAAATAGTAGCTGAAAAAGCTGAAACTTGCATAAATAAGCTGAAAGGAGCATAACAAGCTGAAATTAGCAGAAATAAGTTAGAAGAAGCACAAAAATGTTGTCGTTAGCAGAAATAATCTGAAAGGAGCACAAAACAGCTGAAAACACTGCTGACATTAGCTAAAAGTGGATGAAAAAGTTTAAATTTGCACAAAGAAGCTGAAACAGAACAACGTGAAAGGAGCAGTAAAATGTTGTAAACAGATGGAAAGATTTGAAAGATGGAAAATGAGCTCAATTCATTTTCTATGAGAAAAAATGTCAGAAAAGGCTAAATGTTTCAAAAAACCAAAGTTGCACCAATACCAAAAGTCATTGCAGGATTGTCCAGAACGAGCTGAACGTTTGATATTTGATTTGTTGAAATAGCACAAAAATTGTGTCATTTGTGTGTCGATAAACATACAGAAGAAAAATGGATCACAACAGAGTGAATGCTTCATAAACATCCAAACTATTAACGTCATGATGATTGTTTGAATTGTAGTAATTATCTAGACATTAATTTTATTTATTTATCTAAAAAAGCTAAGTCTGGTCCTCTGGACATTCAAAACACAAAACAATGTCCAGAGGACCAGACTTAGCTTTTTTAGATTTTTCTACCTGGATTATTGAGCATGCATCAGAATATTTATTTATTTATTCATAAAATGTGTTCATTTTTAAAATACAATACAAAACAATCCCATAATCAGTATGTCCACACTGGTGGACTGACTGAGCCTTTAATTGCAGTGAAGGAGTTCTCTGTAATGTTTAGTAGAGAGTGTGACTCTGCGTCTGGGCTCACATCAAAGCAACAAGTGAAACTCTAGCTGCAACAGTTTCCTTCTCTCTGCTGAACAGCTCAGAGTCTTGCTCTCCGTTTCTGCAGCTGACTGGGTTGCTGCTTTCTAGCAAAGTCAGACTGGTTTAAAGTGACTCTGCTCTCGGAGCGGTGCAGAGGTCAGGGGTGAGAGACGACTTCCGTACGGATGAGCAGCCTGCTGCTATATTTACCTTGGAGCCCAGCAGCAAGGCTTCATCTTCGTTTTAATGTGCTGAAACATGGACGTGCTGGGGGTTTGTGGAGCTCTAATGATTTTTATCTAAACCTGCGTGCTTTTATACCAACACACCAGACAAAGGTGTAGTGTAGTGTGATTCCTTCCTTGGTTTTTATTTTAAATGATTTCAAAAGACAACTTTAGAAGCAAGAAAGTTCATGCTCAATAATCCAGGTACCAAATCCTGTAATTCTCTGTCGGGTCATATGGACAGTTTCTTTTTTATAGAAATGTTTCACCCTCCATCCAGAGGGCATCATCAGTCAGAGGAGTTCCAGCAAACTGTTTCCCCACCAAGCAGTAAACACCTTAAGTGGACCAACCAGTTTACTGGAGCCAAGAGGGTTTCTGGGGGCCGTCCTGTCCCTCATCGACTCCTCCCAGGCAGGCAGCCACAGTCAAAGTGGTTCAAGACAACAACGTTCATGCTCCAGCAAACTGGTTGGTCCACTTAAGGTGTTCACTGCTTGGTGGGGAAACACTTTGCTGGAACTCCTCTGACTGATGATGTCCTCCAGATGGAGGGTGAAACGTTTCTATAAAAAAGAAACTGTCCAGATGACCCGTCTGAGAATTATTGGGTTTGGTACCTGGATTATTGAGCATGAGACTCTGCCAGACGTTCCCAGCAGACCCTCACAATACGTTTGGGTCTGCCAGGTCTGACCGGCATCCTCCCCCACCATCGGAGCCAACTCACCACCAGGTAGTGGTCAGTTGACAGCTCCGCCCCTCTCTTCACCCGAGTGTCCAGGACATGCGGCCGCAGATCAGATGAGACGACAACAAAGTCGATCATCGAACTGCGACCTAGGGTGTCCTGGTGCCAAGAGCACATATGTACACCCTTATGCCTGAACATGGTGTTCGTTATGGACAATCCATGACGAGCACAGAAGTCCAACAACAAAACACCACTCGGGTTCAGATCAGGGGGGCCGTTCCTCCCAACCACACCCCTCCAGGTCTCACTGTCATTGCCCACGTGAGCGTTGAAGTCCCCCAGTAGAACAAGGGAGTCCCCAGGAGGCGCACTCTCCAATACCCCCTCCAAGGACTCCAAAAAGGGTGGGTAATCTGAGCTGCCGTTTGGTGCATAGGCACAAACAACAGTCAGAGCCCGTCCCCCCACACGTAGGCGAAGGGAGGCTACCCTCTCGTTCACCGGGGTGAACCCCAACGTACAGGCACCAAGATGGGGGGCAACAAGTATGCCCACTCCTGCTCGGCGCCTCTCACCAGGGGCAACTCCAGAGTGGAAGAGTGTCCAACCCCTCTCAAGGAAACTGGTTCCAGAGCCAGAGCCATGTGTTGAGGTGAGTCCGACTATTTCTAGCCGGAACCTCTCAACCTCACACACTAGCTCAGGCTCCTTCCCCACCAGAGAGGTGACATTCCATGTCCCAATGGCCAGCTTCTGTAGCCGAGGATCAGACCGCCAGGGTCCCCGCCCTCGGCCACCACCCATCCCACATTGCACCCGACCCCTTTGGCCCCTCCCACAGATGGTGAGCCCATGGGAAGGGGGACCCACGTCTCCTCTTCGGGCTGTGCCCGGCCGGGCTCCATGGGTCTTCTATGACCGACAACATCAAAATGTGGGTGGGCAAGGTGAAGCACCCACACCTGCCTCCGCCTTCATTTGCTCCACTCTGGGCCCTTGAGCAAGGCCTTTAACCTCCACCACCTGCTCCCCCAGGTGCCCTAGCAGTGCTCTGCTCCACACAGAGGGCTGTGGTAGCTCAGTGGCCTGTGGTAGCATCAGGAAGGACAATCACCAAGTCTTTGTGGCGTTAGTTCACTGTGGTGACCCCTGAAGAAGCAGCAGTCAAAAGAAGACAATAACTTGTTGCTTTTAATAGAAACTATCTAAGACAAAGGACAGTGGCATGCACACAGTGAAGACATTGCAGGTTGTTGTTTTTACTATCCAGTCTGGTGAGTACTCAGTTCATAACCCTGCTTCTCTGATGGTATGGGCGTGCATTTGTGCCTCTGTCATAATCATCTTATCCATCTGGAAAAGCACCATCAATTTACATACAGGTTTTAGAACAACATATGCAACAAAAGATCCAGGAGAGAAGGCCCAGGACTGTTGAACAGCTAGAGTCCTCCATCGGACAAAAACAGGACGTTCTCCTCCTGACCTCCAGCAGCTGGTCTCATCAGGTCTCATCAGGTCTCATCAGGTCTCATCAGGTCTCATCAGGTCTCATTAGGTCTCATCAGGTCTCATCAGGTCTCATTAGGTCTCATCAGGTCTCATCAGGTCTCATCAGGTCTCATCAGGTCTCATCAGGTCTCATCAGGTCTCATTAGGTCTCATCAGGTCTCATCAGGTCTCATCAGGTCTCATCAGGTCTCATCAGGTCTCATCAGGTCTCATCAGGTCTCATCAGGTCTCATCAGGTCTCATCAGGTCTCATCAGGTCTCATCAGGTCTCATCAGGTCTCATCAGGTCTCATCAGGTCTCATCAGGTCTCATCAGGTCTCATCAGGTCTCATCAGGTCTCATCAGGTCTCATCAGGTCTCATCAGGTCTCATCAGGTCTCATCAGGTCTCATCAGGTCTCATCAGGTCTCATCAGGTCTCATCAGGTCTCATCAGGTCTCATCAGGTCTCATCAGGTCTCATCAGGTCTCATCAGGTCTCATCAGGTCTCATCAGGTCTCATCAGGTCTCATCAGGTCTCATCAGGTCTCATCAGGTCTCATCAGGTCTCATCAGGTCTCATCAGGTCTCATCAGGTCTCATCAGGTCTCATCAGGTCTCATCAGGTCTCATCAGGTCTCATCAGGTCTCATCAGGTCTCATCAGGTCTCATCAGGTCTCATCAGGTCTCATCAGGTCTCATCAGGTCTCATCAGGTCTCATCAGGTCTCATCAGGTCTCATCAGGTCTCATCAGGTCTCATCAGGTCTCATCAGGTCTCATCAGGTCTCATCAGGTCTCATCAGGTCTCATCAGGTCTCATCAGGTCTCATCAGGTCTCATCAGGTCTCATCAGGTCTCATCAGGTCTCATCAGGTCTCATCAGGTCTCATCAGGTCTCATCAGGTCTCATCAGGTCTCATCAGGTCTCATCAGGTCTCATCAGGTCTCATCAGGTCTCATCAGGTCTCATCAGGTCTCATTAGGTCTCATCAGGTCTCATCAGGTCTCATCAGGTCTCATCAGGTCTCATCAGGTCTCATTAGGTCTCAGATCAGGTCTCATCAGGTCTCATCAGGTCTCATCAGGTCTCATCAGGTCTCATTAGGTCTCATCAGGTCTCATCAGGTCTCATCAGGTCTCATCAGGTCTCATCAGGTCTCATTAGGTCTCATCAGGTCTCATCAGTCTCATCAGGTCTCATCAGGTCTCATCAGGTCTCATCAGGTCTCATCAGGTCTCATTAGGTCTCATCAGGTCTCATCAGGTCTCATCAGGTCTCATCAGGTCTCATCAGGTCTCATTAGGTCTCATCAGGTCTCATCAGGTCTCATCAGGTCTCATCAGGTCTCATCAGGTCTCATCAGGTCTCATCAGGTCTCATCAGGTCTCATCAGGTCTCATCAGGTCTCATCAGGTCTCATCAGGTCTCATCAGGTCTCATCAGGTCTCATCAGGTCTCATCAGGTCTCATCAGGTCTCATCAGGTCTCATCAGGTCTCATCAGGTCTCATCAGGTCTCATCAGGTCTCATCAGGTCTCATCAGGTCTCATCAGGTCTCATCAGGTCTCATCAGGTCTCATCAGGTCTCATCAGGTCTCATCAGGTCTCATCAGGTCTCATCAGGTCTCATCAGGTCTCATCAGGTCTCATCAGGGCTCATCAGGGCTCATCAGGTCTCATCAGGTCTCATCAGGTCTCATCAGGGCTCATCAGGGCTCATCAGGGCTCATCAGGTCTCATCAGGTCTCAGTTGTTGGTAAAGAGGGGGTGCTTCACGGTGGAAAACTTGACCCTGGAACAAGCTTAAAGAGATGTGCTGTCAAAATGACCTCATTTTAAACATATGATGGTTTTGATGGTACGCTGTGAACAAATCATGAGATTTACAAATCTTTATATTCTGATGTAATATACATTTACACAACCTTCCATTTTTCTCAACTGAGTGGAACTAATTTGTCAAAATTTCAGCCACTTTGCTTTGGGTGTGTAGTTTTATTAATCACTTTCACCTTTAGTGTCTTGAATATTAATAATCGATGTTATTGTTTGGTCTCTGTAAAGCTGCCGTTGCCTTTTAGCTAATACACAATACCTTCAAATTATATCATAATGAAACATAAAAGCATTAAGTAGGATCTAAGGAGTGTCCATGGAAGAAGATCAAGTCACAGAAGAGGTTTATCCTGTTTGTTCAATAAATGCGTGCTGCGCTCTGTAATTTCAGAATAACAAACTGCTGTTTCACATGTAATCACATCAAACTGCAGTTGGAGACTCTAATCTTTTTATTTCAAATGTAGTTATCCAGTGAAACCTTTCTGTGCCAAACCCATTACTGCACATAAATATTCACTTCAGAGTTCACTCACAGCCGCACCGTTTCCAGGGTTGCCTGCTTTAATTTCACATGAGTGGACATTGATTTGTCTCCAAAAAGTATGTTCTTCTCTTAAAAAGAGGTTTTTTTTCCTGCTTTTTTTGACAACAAAACTATAAGAGCTGTTTCTTTTGAACAACTAACTAATTGTCTCACATGGGACTCAACAGACTTGAACAGCGTCTCCGGGGAGCTCAGACCAGATTTTCAGAGGCTCCAGAATTTTCCCCATCAACCGCCCCACTTCCTGATGCACAAGATGTGACACGTTTATTCTGCAGTTTTGTTTTGAATAAAAGTCCACGAAGGACGTGATATGTCTCCACGGTGTTCACTTGTTCCCATGCTGACTATTTAGTGCATTTTGTAGTGACGTTCTCCCACTGCTAAACACTAACTCCTCAGACTTCTCAACTTTTATTAAACTCAACCCCCTTTTCCAGAAATATAATTCACAATGAGGCTGTTACACTGTTGATAATTTACAATGGACAGAACATGGCACCTGGAGCCAAAAGTGTTATTTGTCTGTACAGACAATTGCTGTATCCAGAAAATGTATGTCTGAATTTGAAACGGATGATACAGATTAAGAATAAATACAATTAAAATAATTGGTCTTCAACCACCAAGCCCACAAAATGTGCACAACATTAATATCTTTGCTAGAAGCATTGTTTGGTGAAATATTACTGGAACAATAAATTATGAAGGCAAAAAGCACAGTTTTTGTTTGAAGACCGTAAAAGTGACAAGTTTGGGGAGGGGGGGCAGATTGCAGTGTGAGGGGTAGCAAAACAAATGTGACAAAACAATTTTATGTGTAAATGAAAATTTATTGTGTGCAAGGTTAAAACCGTCCCTAGCAAGGCTATGCTACCAGGAACTGGCATGGCCAGAGACCCTCCATCGCCTGCTGCACGTTATTCGTAGAACCTGACCCTGACGGCCCACCTCACAGATAATGGGTCCATGTGGAGGTGGCATCTGGTTATTCTTTCAGACTTGGCCCGACCGAGCCTCACGAGCCAAGGATCGGCCACCAAGTGCGCTGGCGAGCACCCCCACCCAGGTCTGGCTCCAAGGAGGTGCCCTAATTTCCCTTTTCCACGCAAGTTTTCCTGATGTACTTTTGGTGTATCATAGGTTTAGAAGTGCTCTTACTTGGACCCCTCCCCTGAGACCTGTTGGCCATGGGAGAAGGAGCCGATGCCCCAGACAACATAGCCCTCAGGATCACAGGGGTACTTCAGTCAGAAATGGGTTGAATGTCCCCTCCAGGCCTGGGGGAGTCTCTGCCTCAGATGAAAGAGTTCAAGTATCTGGTCATCTTGTTCACAAGTGCTGGGAGGATGGAGCGGGAGAAAGGTTGGCGATTGGGGTGTCATCCTAAGTAATAAGAATGTTGCTTCGGTCAGTTGTGATGAAGAAAGAGCTGTGTCAATAATCAAAGCTCTCAGTTTACTACTGGTCTATTAACATTCCAGCCCTCACCTTTGTTCACGTGGTCATGATCATGACCGAAAATACAAGATCCCAGATACAAGTAGCAAAAATGTTCTTCCTTTGCAGGGTGGCCGGGCTCGGCCTTAGAGGTAGGAAGAGGAGCTCCGTCATCTGGGGGAGCTTGTAGAGCTGTTGCTTCTTCACATCAAGTCAGTTGAGGTAGTTCAAAAGCATCTGATTAGGATGACTCCTGGACATCTCTGGGCACTCCCCACTGGTAGGAGGCTCCAGGAAAGACACAGAATTTGCTGGAGGTGGTGTGTCTTCTCTGGTCTGGGAACACCTCGGGATCCACCAGGATGAGCTGGAAAGTGTTGCTGGGGAGAGAGATGTCTGTCTCCTGGACCCATTGCCATTGTGATCCAACTACAGTTAATCTGAAGAAGATGGAGCTGGAGGTTAAAAACTATATCTGTATGTAATCTGGATTGGGGAAAAAAAGTGTTTAGATTGGATTGGATTCAGAGATTTTGCTGTACCAAAATTCCGCAATAGTTGGTAGTTTTTGCTAGATAGCCCAAAAACAATAAATCACCAAAGCTATGAATTCTTTGATACGTTGACTTCTGAACTAGACCCTGTCCACACAACTTTGTGTTAAGTGGTAGCAGCATTCCACTAGCATAACACAATGTTCTAAAGTGTAGCTGCATCCTTATGTGGTCAGGGGTCTTTCCAAGACGGGGCTTTGGGCACGGTGAGGCAGCTTCTTGGAAAATGCAGGAAAAAACTTGTTCGGTGGGTCCCCTGCTTCCATGCATTGCTATCTTTCATCTTGTGAACCCTTAAAGAGCCTTTTTTTCCTGCATACCTTCCTAATTCAAAGGATTTTGATCAGCTGGTCTCTCAACTGAATTGATCAACTTCTCCTGACAGGAAGTCAGGGTAAGGAGGACCCTCTTATCTTGTCGGAAACAAATTGGATTCATGATGATAACTGGATTTTGCTGTTTGGGTTGGTGAAATCTGGATTGTCTACAAATTTGCATGGATGTGTCGAAGCTTGGTAGCACTCAGTGTGACTTATGTGGAGCTGCGTCAGACCTGGAGCAGGCTGTTATCAGGACTGTGGACTTTCTGGCAGCACCAACGAATGGTTGGGAATAATCTTGGAGAAACTGAAAGCTCAACATCAGAGAAATGTACCAGCGGGACTTTAAAGGGCAGAAACGGCAAATTACGAGTTCTGCCTGACCCAACTTGTGGCCTTGATGGCAGACTTATCTCAACTCCTCCTGGCATGTTTAGGAAAACCAAAGATTCTTTGTCCGTCTCCTCACCCCTCCCTTCCCCAAGACCGTGGACATGTGACGGAACCTCAAATGAGCTGATGTTAACTAACACCTCTTATATGGACAATGGCTGGGGGGGGGGGGCTCTGGCCTATGCTACGACCTTCTCTTAAAATTCAATGTCTTCACCGGTCTATACGTATCATATCTATTTATGTTACTTTGCTGTGGTAGGTTTTTTGATGCCTCAAATAGTGCCCTGTCTAGGACAAGGTGTGAGAGATCTTTTTTTTATATGGTCTCTCCTCATGTTTTCTTCATTTTCTCATCTAAGCAAAAATATTATCCTGAAGAAGAATAAGAGGGCCGCGCTAATTAGCAGCAGCTTTGTCCATCTTTTGGACAACTGTACGTAAATGTTCTCGTTGTATCTCGGTGCAATGACAATAAAGCTTATTCTGATTCTGATTCTAAGAGTGTAGCAGCATCATGATTACCTTCACACTAGGGATCATTTTCCAAATTAGACTTGATCCTACGACATTCTTTATAGGTTGTGTATAGCATGTAAAGTGTATTGGGCCATCATCCATTGTGAAGGGGCCCACATCTTTGGGGTTTTTGTTTGTCTTCTTCACTAGATACATTTTTTGTTGACTCAAATTTAGTGCGTGCACACACACACGCACGCACGCACGCACGCACGCACGCACGCACGCACGCACACACACACACACACGTGCATAAGCATTTATAAATATAGAGTTAGTCAATCAGTCAGTCAGCATGAGGGCCAGTAAAAGCTTACTCTGTGCGTTTATGGCGACAGGGGGCGGAGACTTCACAGCGGGGCAGTTTCACTCCGAACTTCTGCAGAATTTCTGCTCCATCAGAGCTTTTGTGATTTGACGGCCTCCTTTTCCAAATGAATAATGATATAATGAGATTGTGGTTTAATATTTCAGGACATGTGTTTGGTAGGAGCCAGTAAAACAATGTCAGAGTAGGCGTTTATGCCCTCACTGATAGAACAATGTAATGTAACAGAACACAACATGTTGGTATTTCATCTGCAGAAGCTCCTCGGTTAACTAAAGGAGATGGCTCAAGAGCTCAAGGCTACAGAAAGTACTGTAACATTTATGTAGTGACAGTCTGAAGTAGTCAACTTTCATCCTTTAACTTTAACTGTTACACATGTCCCTTCTCAGTATAGCTGTTTCTTTTTGTGATTAAACCATGGCCTTGTTATTTCTGTCTTGAGTAACATTCATTGACCGCCTCGTTCCCTTTCACTATAATTTAGTTGTCACGCAGTTATTGTGAGAACGGCAGGTGGAACACGAGCACTTTATGGGGTTGTAGATTTTAAGAAAGCCAATCAGATTTTTTACATTTCTTACAACATCCAATTTACATGATCTGAAAACTTAGTAAATTTAGAGAAAATGTATCATCAACAGTATGATGAAAGATGTTTAATCATCCTTTAAATAATGGTTGTTTTTTGTTTCATCAGCTCCTGCAGCTGCAGGAGCTTTCACAGCGAGGGAACTGCAGGAAATATTTAACAATTAGTTTACGCCGGATGCTGTTCCTGATGCACAAAACTGCAGCACTTAACCACTGAGCTACCACAGGCAACAATAATCATAAACATGATGATGATAACAATAAAATATTATAGTGATATATCTTTACAAATATTAGAAAGAACTAGTATAAAACATGAAATGCTACTATATATGATAATAACAAATAGATAGATAGATAGATAGATGGATGGATGTAAAGATGGATGGATGATGTAAAGATGGATGATGGATGGATGTAAAGATGGATGGATGGATGTAAAGATGGATGATGGATGGATGGATGGATGTAAAGATGTATGATGGATGGATGGATGTAAAGATGGATGATGATGGATGGATGTAAAGATGGATGATGGATGGATGAATGTAAAGATGGATGATGGATGGATGGATGTAAAGATGGATGATGGATGGATGGATGTAAAGATGGATGATGGATGGATGGATGTAAAGATGGATGATGGATGGATGGATGTAAAGATGGATGATGGATGGATGGATGTAAAGATGGATGATGATGTATGTATGTAAAGATGGATGATGGATGTATGTAAAGATGGATGATGGATGTATGTAAAGATGGATGATGGATGGATGTATGTAAAGATGGATGATGGATGGAGTGTGTGTTTGAGAAGTGAGGGACATGAGTAAAGAGCTGTTCTCCAAAAATGGCTGCCTGCTTTTTGTTGCCTTTTGACTTGAGGATACAAAGTGTGTGTAAAGAGTTGAAAGTTTTCTAATCTAGTAAATGACATGTGACAACAGTGAGGTGAAATGAAGCCTCTTGATTGAAACAAGTCAAACATGCAAGCTCAGACAGAGAGAGTCTTTTTTACAAGGTTATCCACCAGCAGAGGAGAAAAAGTCTGGATAATGAACGATGAAAACAAAAAGAAAAGCTTGAAATGAATGAAAGAATTCCACCAGCTGCTGACAGCTGCTGCTTCATATTTCTTTCTGGAAGCATTTGAAGGGTTCTCCTCTGCCTCCATCCTTTAAAAACACATTTTTTTCTCACTATTCTCTTATTTCTGTCACAATTTTACCATTTTTTTAAACTTCTTTCAGTGTTTTAGATAACCCCAAACAGAAAATGCATCAGAAGTGTGGGGGATCAGTGTTTGTGTGCTTTTTGGAGCTGCAGGAGATAAAATTAATAAAAATACACAAAAACTATCTCAACTGTGAGAGTTTGTTTGAATTGTAAAAGTGATGTGAAAAGACTAAAAGAGAGGCAGTGGTGGTGCAGAGGTTAGAGTCAGAGTGTCTTTATTGTCATTTGCACCGCATGTGGTACATGTGATGAAAACGAGATTATGTACACGGGGTCCCAGTTACATCCAACAACAAATGCAAGAGAAAAACAGTAATAACATCTAGAATTAACTAAGAAAAACATCAACTAGTAATACACTAAGCCCTAATGTAGTGGAAAAACATCATTATAAACAGCAGCACGAACATGAGTCTGTATGAGCAGATGGTCACAGATGAACACAGCAACAAGAAAACAGATCAGCATCAGCATGATGTGATATTTTGCAGTGATTATTCTTATTATTTATTTATTCATGAGTCTAACAGCCTCAGGGTAGAAGCTGTTCCTCAGTCTAGTGGTTCTACATTTGATGCTCCTCAACCTCCGTCCTGAGGGGAGTGGGGCAAAGAGTGAGTGTGCTGGGTGAGTGAGGTCTTTCATGATGCAGGTGGCTCTTTTCCTGCATCTGGAGGTGTAAATGTCTGTGATGGTGGGGAGACTGACTCCAACAGAGGTGAGCCTGTTATCAGGAGGTCGCCAGGTGGAACCCCTGACTGTTTAAAACTGCACATTTTACAGTGGCCTTTTATTGTGGGCAGCCTAAGGCCCACCTGTGCAACAATCATGTAGTTTAATCAGAATCCAGATACCTGTGAGGTGATGGATTATCTCAGCAAAGCAGCAGTGCTCACTAACACACGTTTACACACACTTGTGAATAATGTTTGAGAGAAAAATCGAGCAGGTCCCTGGTTCAAATCCCGGTCCCGGGGCCTTTCTGGGTGGAGTTTGCATGTTCTCTCCGTGCATGCGTGGGCTTCTTTTGGGTACTCTGTTTCCTCCCACAGACCAAAAACATGCACGTTAGACTGACTGGTAACTCTGAATTGTCTCTAGGTGAGAGAGAGAATGTTGTTTGTCTCATTTGTCTCTGTGTGTCCCTGTGATGGACTGGAGACATGTCCAGTTGTCCCTGTGATGGACTGGAGACCTGTCCAGTTGTCCCTGTGATGGACTGGAGACCTGTCCAGTTGTCCCTGTGATGGACTGGAGACCTGTCATGGGCACCGGCGAACCCCGTGACCCAAAAATGGAAGAAGCAGGTAAAGATAATGGATGTGACGATGTGGGACCTTTGG
>JBBPBX010024108.1:0-19185 GCA_038048925.1 Garcialebias charrua | reverse complement strand
TTTAAAGGTTCAGTATGCAGTTTCTGTAGAACTGCAGCAGTTAGAAATATTTTCAACAGGCAAAGCATTCTGATCCCTCCCCCTCAGAGCCATATGTGGCTCTGCCCCCTTGTGGTCTGTTGAATTTCAAATTCAAGCTCTGTTTTTATTGGCTGATTCAAATTCAAGCTCTGTTTTTATTGGCTGGTTACAAACTCTGTTTTTATTGGCTGGAAAATGGCGGGTCACCTTTTCTTTTTAGAAATGCTTATTTACCACCTGGAGAAGCAAGGGGACAATATTTTTTTTTTTAATTTTCAGAGATTACCTGGCTAACATCAGTCTGTCAGGAGGTAGTGACAGAGTGAAGAAATATGTTCATAAAAAAAGCTACATACTGAAGCTTTAAAGCCATAACAGACAGTCAGTTTTATTAGAGCTGGTTATTTATACAGAACATTAAAAACTGTGTAAAATGCAAGGTCATCATCTTCTGATAATGCTCTTTGTATTTTTATATTACAGCTGAAATGACTAATTAAGAAGAACGCAGTCACTGCACAGCTCATTAAAGTTAGTCCTTTTTGCTTTTCAGCTCATATTTATAAAAACATAAATAATATACGTGACCCTGCGCTCTGACATGAGGACAGTTATTCTCTACATCAAAATATTTTATACCGTTCAACCTAAACCTGTTGTTCTTTTTCAGGGAGACTTGCCTTTAGGTATTTTCATGAATTTTTTTAAAATGAATAATTATTACAACTAGTTTAAAAACTATGCCTTTTTGTTTATGAGGTTTGACTAAACCAATTAGAGGAAAATAGAAATCCACACCAAGTTAAAAACTGTCAGGTCAAGGGGGCAAAGCAAACTAATAAAGGTGGCCATTGCATCCCACCCCCAGCCCCCCTTTGGTGGTGCTCCTGAATTTTTTAGAGTATCATGGAAACATGAGCTCTGTTGCGTATGAAAGCAGAAATGAACTAAAGTGATGTTTTTTAGGCCTGTTGTGATAAACAACAAATCAATTAATCACATGATAAATGAAGATTATCAACCTCATTTTCATTTATCGGCTTTATTGTTTCTTCGTGTCTCTCTCTTTCTACTGAAGACACTGGATGACAAAATTCTCAACTCCAATGCTCTTTGACCCCATCCCTTTCTCTTTTCTCTTTTAAATCTGTTCTAAAATCGTGTTTTTGGATCGTTAAAAGCAGCTAAGCTGAGAAGCTAAGCTACGAGCAAAGCTAACAGGCCAACCTCGGGAAAAAACCTCTGTCTTGTCGAAGCTCAAAATTCATGGTTGAAAAAGTTGTAAAAAGTTGTTTTTCTCTGTAAAAAGAAGCTGAGAACTTGTTTACTGATCTTTTATTAAAAGCTTTGTGTGACAAGTGCTATGCGAAAGAACTCAAACTGCACCGAGCGTCTGTCTTTTTGAGAACCGAAGAGAGACAGCCCATGTTACGTCAAGGGGCCTCCTTCCTATTTTTCTTAAATAGACACTCTGCCCGCTCCCTCACTATCCATCCTTCGGTTAAAAAAAAAAAACAGTGGTCCAAAAAAGTACTACACACAAAAAATAACCAAAATTTCTTCTTAAATTTGACAATAATTTCTAATTATTGTCAAATTTCAAACAATATTATCATTTATCACAATAATGTCTGAGACAATTAATCGCCCAGCAAAATGTTGTTATCATGACAGGCCTAACATTTTTAATCCTTCAACTTCCTATTTGCCCTCTTTGTATCTCAGGAATAATTTCCTTATGCAGGATTTTTTTTTCTTATTTTTTAAGCAGTAAAATGATTTAGGCTCGCTGAAAGACAGTAATGTGTGGAACTGTGTTAAAATTGTGAAAATGAGTTTATTTGTTGCACTTCCACATCACTTGTTCAGAAATGACACCGATGAGCAAAATTATCATTTTAAGTATCTCTTTTTTTTTTCTTCTTTTTTGCGTAGTAGTAGCAACTTGTGACCAGAACATCAGGGGAGGACATTCTGTGGACACGTTGAAGTCAGCTCTGGAGCTTTCGACACGGTTTACAAGAAGCCTTTAGAGGAGATCTAACATCCATGTTCAAACTCAGCAGCTTCCAAAAAGAAAAAAAGAAAATGACTGATAGATTTAATGAGAATTTTTACAGACAAGCTCAATAAAGTTTGTCACACATTTAATTAACATCTCCATTAGTTGCTGGTGTGGAGCAAAATGGTCCCAATTCAAAGTCAGGGAACAACGTGAAGAAAGGCCAGTGGGAGTAAAGCTGTTTGTTCTGATCTGTCATCCAACATCTGCTGGTTTTACTGGGAACGTCGGGTTTAAGGAACAAATCAAACATTTTACAGGTGCACCCGTATGATAATTTACTACTGTACAATTTGTAAGGCGGATTAAAGCTGTGAAAATGTTTGAGCTTAAAAGTGCATCTACAACATTTAGTACAAAAACAAGGTTATTTAGACTATTTTAAAATTTTGTAGAAAGATTATGAATAATATCTTAAAAAGCTAAGTCTGGTCCTCTGGACATTCAAAAAACAAAACAAAGCAAAAAAAAGAAAACTGTAGAAACGTTCTACCTGGATTATTGAGCATGCATCAGGGTACAGTATATGAATAATATCTATAAAAAAAATTGAGTCAGGTCCTCTGAACGGATTCTTGTTGTTGAAATGTTTCGTCTTTTATCCAAAACACTTCTTCAGTCTGAGGAGCTGCAACAAACTCAGTCCTATAAATAGCACCTTCTCATGGTGGATCAACCAGTTTGTTGCTGACATCCAGAACTACTGGTAGTTGAAACACCAAAGTCCATGCTCAGTAATCCAGGTAATAATCCAACAATGTTCAGTCAGGTCATCTGGACAGTTTCTTCTTTTTTTTTGCTGAGATGTTTCGTCCTTCTTGATGTCTGCGTGTGTCTGGTTCATCCTGCATCAGCTGTGTGTGTGCTGTGCTCCTCGGACTGAAGAAGTCCTTTAGATGAAGGATGAAACATCTCAGGAAATAAATAATAATAAGAAGAAACAATCCAGATGACTGAACATTGTTGGATTTGTACCTGGATTATTGAGCATATTGGTGTTTCAACAACCAGTAGTTCTGGATGTCAACAACAAACCGGTTGATCCACCATGAGAAGGTGCTATTTATAAGACTGAGTTTGTTGCAGCTCCTCAGACTGAAGAAGTCTTTTGGATAAAAGACGAAACGCTTCAACAAGAATCCGTCCAGAGGACCTGACTTTGTTTTGTTTAAAATTTCTACCTGGATTATTGAGCATGCACTGTGATGTTATAAATAATAATTTATTGCCTGGTGTAGATGGTTCTTACAATGACCTCAGTTTAAATCAGTGTAGTTTAAAAGAGATATTTGAAACAAGATGGTAGGTGTTCAAAGTTTTTACACAGAACCCTCCTTCAGAATGGCTGAAACATTCTTCCTGGTCACTGACTGGTTTAATGAAATCATGTTAGAAGTGATACAGACATTAAACGTTAATGAAGGCATCCTGTAGGTTTCATGTTGTGCTGCAGCTCCGCTGTAAGACAGACAGTGTGAAGGTGCTGAGGTGCAGGCACATCGCTGACATACTAAACTGGTTTCTGTTCATGTTTTTCTGCTAGTTCTGGATAAAGCAGTTTCTTTTTGAGTTTAGAACACTGATATTAGTGTGGAGCAGGTCAGCTGCAGCTGCGAGTGTCTCGTTGCAGCTGATGGATGTGATGCTGCTGTAGTTATGAATACTGCAGGATATCACATCGCAGACTTCAGCTCAGCTAACACGATTAGATGTCACTCCGTTTGTTTTCCATCCATGTCCGGATGTTTCCCATTTGGAAGAATGTCTTATTTGTTTTGTGGCTGTTTTCATGGTCAAACAGTGAAGGCTCAATGCTTGGCTGTCCTAAAATAAACGGTAATTGAAATCATGAAAGCCACACCTCCTTTTGTACAGTACTTGATAATAATTAGCAGAAAAAGACGGGAGAGAAAGGCTCGGTGTGGGAGACAGTGATCTCAGTTTCACAGCTCTTTGATGCTAGCACAACATTCAGCATGTGAGTGTTAGCTCATGCCACAACAACAGGAATTTCCCACAGTCAAGAAGTTTTGCCTCATACAACAACAAGTGCTCTTCATAGAACTTCCAGATGTTCGGGCGATGAACTAGGTGCAACCGTCTACTGAGGTTTTGCAGAAGTGACAGAGCTAAATGCTACATGCTAACAGCACTGGTCCAGATCAGCTGTTTAAACTGTGAAATTGAAACTTTCTCACCTGTGACATGCGGTTGTTATTATCAGTGTTAATATACTGATGCATGCTCAATAATCCAGGTAGAAAAATCTAAAAAAGTTAAACTTTTTTTTTTTAGATATCAATGTTCATCTTCTGTTTTAAGCAGCAAAACATTTCAATTTAATAAAGTGTCCCAGGTGTTAGCATGTTAGCTAACGTGCTAAACGTGTTAGCTAAAGTGTCCCAGGTGTTAGCATGTTAGCTAGCAGTAAACAAGCCAACCAAACCTGCCCTTGTCCATCAGCCTTCATTCAACCTTTATTTATACAGGTTAATCCCATTGAGCCTGGGGGACTCCTGTACAGGAGAGACTTGGAGAACCTATACGAACCCATCGTTCTCATAGAAAACTCAGAGCAGAAACTTTTGAGAAAAAGTCGGCTAGTTTGTTAGTTTTTCATCAATAAAGTGAACACGCATGAAAACAGTGTATGAGCTGGTGGATTGTTGAAGTGTGCCTAATATTTGCAGTGAGAGCCTCGTTGTTTCCTTGGTAGCTGTGAAAGGACAGAGCTTCAAATCTGACATCAAATCCCGATGCTTAAAATACTTCACATTTCTGAAGGTTTTTCTCTCCCATTAATCACATCATTACATAATTTATTTTGAATACGTTGTCTCTGAAGTGTTTTTTGATCTTATGAGTGACAAAGCTAGCAGCTCCTTTTAAAATAATGGGACTGAGGCTAACACCAGAAGAAGGCCTCACAGAGTCCACACAATAAGGACGTGTCCTGGATTAGTAAAACAATAAGGTCTACAGAGACATGCACCATGGTCAGGTTCATGGCCTGGACTAAAAATAAATTAAACACACACTGATATCCAAATAAAAATCTTGAAAGACCTGTAGAGAACAGTATCAGCACTACAAGATCACTTGGCTTTTCTTAAAGGACAACACCCACCATGTTTTCAAATTGCATCACCATTAATATTTATTAGTTTATTTAAAAATAATACAGGAGCGTTTATTTATATTGTAGAGAAATAACGCTAAATGTGTTATTTCATGATTTATAGCAGATTTTAGCAGAAGCTCCAGGAAAAATCTGCTCCTCTCCATATATGGGCATTCACATCACGAAAGTGACCGCCTTGGAGTTACAGGCGGAGTTATAATAAGCATTCATCAACTTCCATGACCGCTGCTCTGAGCGAGGAAAAAAAAGCGAAGCATTTTTAAATATTCCCTAAAGCTGCCTGTTGATTAATCCTGCTGTCGCTCACTGATGTCTATCATATTCTGAGCGAGCATCCACGTAGACATACTAGTTTAATTTGTTTGATCGCGACAAATTCATTCATTTCCGCATCGGCTTTTTCTTCTCTCCCCCCGTGACCAGACAGGTCGGGAGTACAGAAAAGGCAGCCGCGCAATGGAGCTCTGCACGCGTGCTCCCCCGTGCTCCCCGCAACAAGGCTGGGACGGAGCAGAGCCCGGAGTCGGAACGAATTCGGAACTTCAAAGGTGACCAGCGGAACGGGGAGCCAGAGACGCGCAGCTCGCTCCTCTGGGCAGAGGAGTGAGAGCAGCAACGGTCCGCAGCGGTGTTATAAAATAAATAATAAATAAAATCAGAGCGCTGGTCCAGCTGTACACACAAATGCACCAGGACATATGCAGTTTTAACTCCCACTCTCATAAACCTCCATGGAAACTCACTCCTGCCTTCTGGGTGGAGACGTAACTGAAGTCACATGACACTTCAGCACTCTTCGGCCGGGTTTCCGGATTCATTCGGGACTGGGTTGTTTAAAAAAAAAAAAATTAACCCTCGCCTGGCCCAAATGCAAAAATGAAAATAGACATCATATTAAATTACAGTAATTGTCCTATATGGTGAATTGTTACTGTCATGGTGGGTGTTGTCCTTTAAAGGAATAATGATAACAATACTGTAATGATAATAATAATAATAATGTGTATGTGTTGTCATCATTGTATGCTCCCATACAATGGTGAAACTGGCTCTCTGCACCCCCAGGTGGTGCAGTGGAAAACTATTGAGGGCGCCCGGGGAGCATTTGGGGATAGGGTGTGCTGCTCAGAGACACCACGAGATGTACAATGACTGGGGATTGAGCCTGAGACTTTCAGGTCCTGGGTCGGCTGCCCTGCCTCTACACTATCTCTGCCCCAATAAATAAGAAGGATAAGAAGCAAATAGGACACTTCTGAAGACACCATGTCCACCCATTTTCTGTTTGTTTCAGGGCTGTGGGGAGCTGGTGCCCATTGCCAATGGTCATTGGGTGAGAGGTGGGGTACCCCTTCGTCATATCACCAGTCAGTCCGTATTAGGACCTTTCAAAGACAGTCGTTCACACTCACACCTAGACAACTTAAAGTCAGTTATTAACCTACAATATATGTTTTGGAGCTCTGGGAGGAGAACTTCGAAAAAATCTTACGCACACATGCACAGAACATGGCCACTCTATGTAGAGCTGTTCACCCAGCTGGGTGTTGAACCTGCAACCTTTTAGGTTTTTTATTTTTATTTTTTTTATTTTGAAGCTTGTCTTCAACACAGACAAATAAAGTGTGTTTTATTAAAATGATTAGAGACTGTCTCAACACCATCCACATGAGCAAGAAGTAAATGACCATTGTTAGGTGAGTCATCTCATCAGAGGGTGTGTCTGTTTGGTAAAACCTCCATTTATTTGTGGCTCTATAACAGTTCTACCAAGAGTGCCTGCACTGGAAAACAGATCTGTCAGAGAGTATAAATGTGAACAACTGGCAGGTTGAAAATGTACAGGAATGATTCAGGAAAAAGGCCCACCACACTTTTGGAAAACAAAAGCTTTGTGTAAGCAAAAAGGAATTGTAGTTGTAAGAAAGTGGAAAACAGAATCAGCATCTTAGGTGAACCCTTTACCTGGCGTTTTGCTTGAGACAGTGCGTTGGATTGTTTTTAAGACCTCAAGTCTTAAAACAAGAACTCTGCTAACTGTTCAGAGAAAAGTGCTGCTTTGAGTAAACAGTTATTTCCTCGATACCAATCATTATTAATTACAGGTAATTACACGTACCATAATTATTTTCTGTCACCAAGCTGAACAAGTTGCTTGAAAATTGTCACTACTTGCTATGCAAAACACTTGGGGAGCAAGCTAAAAGATTTTTATTATATTTTTTATTGTTTATAGAGTATACATGACTGAGAATAATAATTAACCACAATATAATACTTTACTCCTTTATTGAAACATAAAGGTATTTCTGTCTTCAAAGAAAAGCTCTTGAGTCCCCCTTCTCAGAGGAAGATGTCCCCACTCTAACCAGAGATGGGATGGTTTTGCCTCTTCTTGGCGAGGTCTGTGGGTGTGTATTACTGATACACATGATAGATATTTTTATATGAGTAGATTTATTTTATCTCTGTGGTTTATCAATGTGATGGCATCAAATTGGAGTGCTAGGCAGAGCATGATGGTGGTATATTCATGATGTGTACGTAGTGTTTTGTTTTCCTTTCCCCAGTGCATGCACTCTTGGTTGAACTGTTGTGGAGTAGTTACACAAAAATCCATTGCCATGACTTGGCCATTAAGAATTTCAAACAGATAAAACCATGCGGTCCTCCTGGCTAGACCATGACTGTGGTTGTTACCATGTAGTAGAAGCAACCCAGCACAAACATATTTGTGGTTGTAGCATCATGCGCCGTTAGATCCTCAGTCTGAGGGTGTCATGCCAGGGTGGATGTAATGGATGGGAGACTGCGACGAAATGAAGATTCATCGCAATCTGCTGGCTTGCTTAGATTAATAACTTTACTAAATGACATTTTTTATTATATATGAATGTTTCTGTTCAGAGCCCTGAGACGACTTCTGTTGTGACTTGGAGCTTCATAAGGGAACAGCACTTGACTTCATACTTAAGAAAGTTTTCTACATCTGGAGCATTCAGCCAAGTTCTAATGGTTGTAGAGATAGTAGTGAGGTCATCATCCAGAACAAATGGGGCCTTGGGTTCAGAAAACCAGTACATTCCTCTGGATCATACTCTGTACATGAAGCTAATATTCTGGGACACTTGTAGCTTCTTGTTGTGTCATGTCTGTGGAAGACAGGAGGATGAGTGGATTCAAATTGGAGGTGTAACATTCCATCCATCCACCCATACAACCAACCATCCATCCATCCATCAATCCATTCATCCATCAATCCACCCATACATCCATCAATCCATCCATCATAAATCCATCCATCCATACACCCATCCATCCATCCATCCATCCATCAATCATTCAACCATTCTTTCACCCATCCATCCATCATCCATCATCAATCCATCCATCCATCAATCCATTCATCCATCAATCCACCCATACATCCATCAATCCATCCATCCATCATAAATCCATCCATCCATACACCCATCCATCCATCATCCATCATCAATCCATCCATCTGTCAGTCCATTATCTTTACCTGCATTCTTCCTTTTCGGGTAGCGGGGGGTCACTGGTGCCTATGTCTAGAAGTCACTGTGTCAGAGACGGGGGACACCCTGGACAGGTCTCCAGTCCATCACATGGACACAAAGAGAGAAATGAGACAAACAACCATTCACTCTCTCTCTCACATCTAGGGACAATTTAGATTTACCAATCAGCCTAACATGTAAGGGTGGGTGATATGGCTCAAATATAATATTGTGATATTTCGTGGCATTCTGACGATAACAATACATTTTGTGATATAACAAAAACACAAAAACAAATCAGTTATTTGTTTGAAAAAATAGTAGTTTATGTTGCTTTGCAGTATTATATAAAAAAACTAAAAAGGGGTTAATTTGACTGCAATTACATTATTTAGTAAAGTATTCAGTCTGAAAGTATACAAAAAAAAAAAAAAATTATCCTTCTGTTATTTAGATTGAAAAGGTCTGCACAAAATATAGATCAATAAAAACCACCACAAAAACTGAAGTGCAGGTGCAGTTTCCCAAAATAACTACCGGTAAATAAAATGAAGCTTAAGATCTGTTGAGCATAAATGTAACATACAAGAAAATGCATGTTGTCTTTAAATGAGCTATAACTTCCAGAACTTGTGACAATGTGTCTTCAGCTGACCCTGAAGCTGGGGGGGGGGGGGCAGCATGAGCGATGCCTTTAGCTATATTGTGCACGGTAAGCTTAGCGTTACTCCAGTACCGTTGTAGTGGTGGAGGGTGCACAGTTGGGTTTGGTAGTTTGGCGCACTCAATTCTGTTAATGGGGCGGGGCGCCCCGCTTGTTAATGGTAGAGGAAACACTGACATATTTAGGTCATGAAATTAGCATGTCATGATATAATTCATTTTCCCAGGTAAGTTGTTTTAACCGGTATTATCGTGAACAATATGATATGACCCAGCCCTACTAACATGCATGGTTTTGATCTGTGGGAGGAAACCGGAGTACCCGGGGAAAACCCACTCATGCATGGAGAGAACATGCAAACTTCACCCAGACTGCCCCCGGCTGGGATTTGAACTGGTGACCTTTTTTGCTGAGAGGCAACAGCTCTACCAACGGAGGCGCCGTGCCACCACGAGGTGTACCATCGTCAAACAAAAAACAGAAGTGAAACAAGTTACACTTCAGGCCACATGACTGGATGTTCCCCTCTTTAATCTGAAAAGCTTCTGTTTCCAGAAACTAGCAGTCTGCTGCCCAGTTGACCAGGGGAGTGAGAATCTGTTGCCCAGTTGACCAAGGGATGAGAATCTGCTGCCCAGTTGACCAGGGGATGAGAATCTGCTGCCCAGTTGACCAAGGGAATGAGAATCTGCTGCCCAGTTGACCAGGGGATGAGAATCTGCTGCCCAGTTGACCAGGGGAATGAGAATCTGCTGCCCAGTTGACCAGGGGAATGAGAATCTGCTGCCCAGTTGACCAGGGGAATGAGAATCTGCTGCCCAGTTGACCAGGGGAATGAGAATCTGCTGCCCAGTTGACCAGGGGAATGAGAATCTGCTGCCCAGTTGACCAGGGGAATGAGAATCTGCTGCCCAGTTGACCAGGGGAATGAGAATCTGCTGCCCAGTTGACCAGGGGAATGAGAATCTGCTGCCCAGTTGACCAGGGGAATGAGAATCTGCTGCCCAGTTGACCAGGGGAATGAGAATCTGCTGCCCAGTTGACCAGGGGAATGAGAATCTGCTGCCCAGTTGACCAGGGGAATGAGAATCTGCTGCCCAGTTGACCAGGGGAATGAGAATCTGCTGCCCAGTTGACCAGGGGAATGAGAATCTGCTGCCCAGTTGACCAGGGGAATGAGAATCTGCTGCCCAGTTGACCAGGGGAATGAGAATCTGCTGCCCAGTTGACCAGGGGAATGAGAATCTGCTGCCCAGTTGACCAGGGGAATGAGAATCTGCTGCCCAGTTGACCAGGGGAATGAGAATCTGCTGCCCAGTTGACCAGGGGAATGAGAATCTGCTGCCCAGTTGACCAGGGGAATGAGAATCTGCTGCCCAGTTGACCAGGGGAATGAGAATCTGCTGCCCAGTTGACCAGGGGAATGAGAATCTGCTGCCCAGTTGACCAGGGGAATGAGAATCTGCTGCCCAGTTGACCAGGGGAATGAGAATCTGCTGCCCAGTTGACCAGGGGAATGAGAATCTGCTGCCCAGTTGACCAGGGGAATGAGAATCTGCTGCCCAGTTGACCAGGGGAATGAGAATCTGCTGCCCAGTTGACCAGGGGAATGAGAATCTGCTGCCCAGTTGACCAGGGGAATGAGAATCTGCTGCCCAGTTGACCAGGGGAATGAGAATCTGCTGCCCAGTTGACCAGGGGAATGAGAATCTGCTGCCCAGTTGACCAGGGGAATGAGAATCTGCTGCCCAGTTGACCAGGGGAATGAGAATCTGCTGCCCAGTTGACCAGGGGAATGAGAATCTGCTGCCCAGTTGACCAGGGGAATGAGAATCTGCTGCCCAGTTGACCAGGGGAATGAGAATCTGCTGCCCAGTTGACCAGGGGAATGAGAATCTGCTGCCCAGTTGACCAGGGGAATGAGAATCTGCTGCCCAGTTGACCAGGGGAATGAGAATCTGCTGCCCAGTTGACCAGGGGAATGAGAATCTGCTGCCCAGTTGACCAGGGGAATGAGAATCTGCTGCCCAGTTGACCAGGGGAATGAGAATCTGCTGCCCAGTTGACCAGGGGAATGAGAATCTGCTGCCCAGTTGACCAGGGGAATGAGAATCTGCTGCCCAGTTGACCAGGGGAATGAGAATCTGCTGCCCAGTTGACCAGGGGAATGAGAATCTGCTGCCCAGTTGACCAGGGGAATGAGAATCTGCTGCCCAGTTGACCAGGGGAATGAGAATCTGCTGCCCAGTTGACCAGGGGAATGAGAATCTGCTGCCCAGTTGACCAGGGGAATGAGAATCTGCTGCCCAGTTGACCAGGGGAATGAGAATCTGCTGCCCAGTTGACCAGGGGAATGAGAATCTGCTGCCCAGTTGACCAGGGGAATGAGAATCTGCTGCCCAGTTGACCAGGGGAATGAGAATCTGCTGCCCAGTTGACCAGGGGAATGAGAATCTGCTGCCCAGTTGACCAGGGGAATGAGAATCTGCTGCCCAGTTGACCAGGGGAATGAGAATCTGCTGCCCAGTTGACCAGGGGAATGAGAATCTGCTGCCCAGTTGACCAGGGGAATGAGAATCTGCTGCCCAGTTGACCAGGGGAATGAGAATCTGCTGCCCAGTTGACCAGGGGAATGAGAATCTGCTGCCCAGTTGACCAGGGGAATGAGAATCTGCTGCCCAGTTGACCAGGGGAATGAGAATCTGCTGCCCAGTTGACCAGGGGAATGAGAATCTGCTGCCCAGTTGACCAGGGGAATGAGAATCTGCTGCCCAGTTGACCAGGGGAATGAGAATCTGCTGCCCAGTTGACCAGGGGAATGAGAATCTGCTGCCCAGTTGACCAGGGGAATGAGAATCTGCTGCCCAGTTGACCAGGGGAATGAGAATCTGCTGCCCAGTTGACCAGGGGAATGAGAATCTGCTGCCCAGTTGACCAGGGGAATGAGAATCTGCTGCCCAGTTGACCAGGGGAATGAGAATCTGCTGCCCAGTTGACCAGGGGAATGAGAATCTGCTGCCCAGTTGACCAGGGGAATGAGAATCTGCTGCCCAGTTGACCAGGGGAATGAGAATCTGCTGCCCAGTTGACCAGGGGAATGAGAATCTGCTGCCCAGTTGACCAGGGGAATGAGAATCTGCTGCCCAGTTGACCAGGGGAATGAGAATCTGCTGCCCAGTTGACCAGGGGAATGAGAATCTGCTGCCCAGTTGACCAGGGGAATGAGAATCTGCTGCCCAGTTGACCAGGGGAATGAGAATCTGCTGCCCAGTTGACCAGGGGAATGAGAATCTGCTGCCCAGTTGACCAGGGGAATGAGAATCTGCTGCCCAGTTGACCAGGGGAATGAGAATCTGCTGCCCAGTTGACCAGGGGAATGAGAATCTGCTGCCCAGTTGACCAGGGGAATGAGAATCTGCTGCCCAGTTGACCAGGGGAATGAGAATCTGCTGCCCAGTTGACCAGGGGAATGAGAATCTGCTGCCCAGTTGACCAGGGGAATGAGAATCTGCTGCCCAGTTGACCAGGGGAATGAGAATCTGCTGCCCAGTTGACCAGGGGAATGAGAATCTGCTGCCCAGTTGACCAGGGGAATGAGAATCTGCTGCCCAGTTGACCAGGGGAATGAGAATCTGCTGCCCAGTTGACCAGGGGAATGAGAATCTGCTGCCCAGTTGACCAGGGGAATGAGAATCTGCTGCCCAGTTGACCAGGGGAATGAGAATCTGCTGCCCAGTTGACCAGGGGAATGAGAATCTGCTGCCCAGTTGACCAGGGGAATGAGAATCTGCTGCCCAGTTGACCAGGGGAATGAGAATCTGCTGCCCAGTTGACCAGGGGAATGAGAATCTGCTGCCCAGTTGACCAGGGGAATGAGAATCTGCTGCCCAGTTGACCAGGGGAATGAGAATCTGCTGCCCAGTTGACCAGGGGAATGAGAATCTGCTGCCCAGTTGACCAGGGGAATGAGAATCTGCTGCCCAGTTGACCAGGGGAATGAGAATCTGCTGCCCAGTTGACCAGGGGAATGAGAATCTGCTGCCCAGTTGACCAGGGGAATGAGAATCTGCTGCCCAGTTGACCAGGGGAATGAGAATCTGCTGCCCAGTTGACCAGGGGAATGAGAATCTGCTGCCCAGTTGACCAGGGGAATGAGAATCTGCTGCCCAGTTGACCAGGGAATGAGAATCTGCTGCCCAGTTGACCAGGGGAATGAGAATCTGCTGCCCAGTTGACCAGGGGAATGAGAATCTGCTGCCCAGTTGACCAGGGGAATGAGAATCTGTTGCCCAGTTGACCAGGGGATGAGATGAACTCTCAAGGGAAGGTCTCTGCCTCAGTTTCAAACATTGACTCTTGGCTTCACATTCTGCTCCTCCTCACCTTCATGCTCACAATTAAGATTATTTTCATTTCTGTGATGAATAATTTGTTCCTCAGCTTGAAAAAGATTTAGACATTTATGAACTTGAAATGTGTTACCTGGCTCTCCAGGCATCACAACACCCAGTGCACTCCAGTTCCTTTCATTGACACTCTTCCACGTTCATTTTCTTTAATTAGCTTTTTTTTCTCCCCTCAATTATTTTTGCGACCTTGTAGCATAGTGAAAGACATGTACAGTCATGTGAAGACGAACATGTATCAGCCATAGAAGAAAGACTCTTAGCCTTTTCAGGGAGAAGGAAAGAAGATTGCATGTTTTTCATGGCGGCAGAGTCAGATCAAAGGTCTGAGAAGACTTCTAAAATTAATACAAATCTAATTAATTTCTTTCAAAATGGTAGAAGGAAAGTTTCATCAGAATGAGCTGGCGGTATTCATCATTTAATCCTTGGACTGTGTGTCTGTGTTCTTCTTGTGCAGATGTCTTTGAAGGGGTCACAGTAAACAAAACCAAGACATTAAGTAAAACTACATCAAAATGACATGAAATGATGCGTCTTCTTTTTAATGAATCCTAAAGTTCCTAACGGCAAGGACAAACTCAACAAGCCTTGTGTTCAGCTTCTTTTCTGAAGTACCTGAAAAATCAAAAGTTCAGTCAAGCAGATTTTGTCTGGCTTTCAGATGAAAAAGTTTTTTATATGAAACACGTTAGCAATAATAATAATAATAATAAATCCTGAAAGTGAGTAGTTCATGTATCAAGCACTAACATTAATCAGACCTGTACTTAGGTTTCGTTGGGTTTCATTTTTTCTCATAATCACTGTTCTAAAGCAGATTAACAAAGACAAAGGGCTCTGCTCTTATTAAGTTTAACACCCAACTTCAAAGATTTTTAATGGAACAACAAAAACTCTTCATTTTTGGTTTGATTTTTCTATATATAGTACTTCTATATACTTTGTGTCCTGTAATAACTGTACTTTGAAGTTTTAAATTTAAAGGACTCTGCAGGGGCATGAGAAATAGAAAATATGTTGGAGGGCCGGGCCAAACGACTTAACTCAGTACTGCATAATATTAAATGGTAAATGGAGCTTACTTATATAGCGCTTTCTAGCCCCTTTTGAGGGGCCCCAAAGCGCATCACAGTACCAACCATCCACCCATTCATACACACATTCATACACTGGTAGTGGTAGACTGCCTTGCAAGGCGCTGCCAGTCCTACCGGGAGCAACTCAGGGTTAAGTGTCTTGCCCAGGGACACAACGAGGTATGCCGTGACCGGGGATCGAACCCGAGACCTTCTGGTCCTGAGCCGACTGCCCTGCCTCTACACCGTCTTTATTAAAAACAGTAAATTTAATTGTTTAGAAAAGCTGGTAAGACTGGTAAGAATATTTGTTATGATTAAGCAATGAAAAAGTGAGGTTGCCTTACAAAAATGTCATTTATTCGATAAAATTTCCCAGTACAATGGTAAACAAACTGAACGTTTTTACCATTAGTGACTCTTTATATTAGTGATCAATTTCAGTCACATTCACCCCAAAACACATTTTGAGTTTCATATACTGATGGAAAGACATCACAGTATTGTGTTTGTACTACAAATATTAAGAAACATCATAAAATTATGATTGCCACTGAACTATGATGTTTGTAAAGGATATAATGAGCTATGTTATTGAGCCGTTTACATATATATGTAACTTATCATTTTCAACAGGAATATTTCCAGATAATATGAAAGTAGCTAAGGTAGTTCCTCTTTTTAAAAATGGTGATAAATGTGTGTTCAACAATTATAGACCTATATCCTTGTTACCACAGTTTTCTAAAATTCTTGAAAAACTATTTGTGAACAGACTAGATCAATTTATAGACAAACAAAATATTCTAAGCAACAGTCAATATGGGTTCAGAGCTAAAAACTCTACATCAATGGCTCTCATGGAATTAATGGAACAAATAACAACTGCTGTCGATCAAAAACAATATTGTGTCAGTATTTTTGTTGATTTAAAAAAAGCATTCGATACTATTGATCACACCATTCTCCTAGAAAAACTGAACAAATATGGTATTAGAGGACCAGCATTACAGTGGGTATCTAGCTACTTAAAAGATAGGAAACAATTTGTACAAATAAATGATGTAAGATCTGACCTCTGTAATATCACATGTGGAGTTCCCCAGGGCTCTGTGCTTGGACCAAAGCTATTTATTTTATATGTGAATGACTTGGTAAATGTGTCAGGACTCCTTAAATGTATACTTTTTGCTGATGATACCACATTTTTCTGTTTAGGTGAAGATATAGAACAAATGTTGGAATTGATAAAGACAGAATTTACCAAAATACAAACTTGGTTTAAAATCAATAAATTATCATTAAATCTAGAAAAAACTAATTACATGATATTCAGTAATAAAAAGAAAACTGTTGATGTTCCACTCAAAATTGAGGGTGTTGAGATTTGTAGAGTGAGTGAGGTGAAGTTTTTGGGTGTTATCATTGATGACAAACTGACATGGAAACAACACATAAATTCTGTAAGAATAAAAATAGCTAAATCGATTGCAGTACTGTACAAAGTCAGAGACCTATTGAATGATAAAGCTCTGTATTTGTTGTATAACACAATCATTGTTCCACACTTAATCTATTGTATTGATGTTTGGGGGAAAGCGTGTAAAACAATCACAAAGCCTATTTTTGTATTACAGAAAAGAGCTGTAAGAATTATCACTAGAAAACATTACTGTCATCCATCCAGTACATTATTTTATCAACTGAAATTATTGAAATTCCATGATTTGGTTGATTATAATATTTTATCAATTATGTATAGGGCTCAAAATAACGATTTACCTTTAAATATCCAAATGAATTTTGTTAAAAGACAAAGTTGTTATAATCTTAAGGGGACAGAGATGTTTGTAAAACCACAATTCAGAACTAGCTTGAAGGGACGTTCTACCTCAATCCAGGGAATTAGATTATGGAATGGCTTGGAGAATGTAGTTAAAAATGCCAAGTCAATGTTTACATTTAAGAAAATGATCAAAAGGAATTTGTTGAAAAAATATATATGAATTAGCATAATGTGTATTGTATCAATTATTAGTTATGTATTAGTATTAGAAAATTAGAAAGAGTTAGTCATTTTGTACTGCTGGTGAAAGATTATTATTGTTTAATCTGATTGTTTGAAAAAAGGGGCAGATATAATAAGATTTATTCTTCTTTCTGCTACCTTTCATTTTTTTACATTGTGTACGTATCATTAATGGGATTGTCTTGTATTGTATTTCTTTTGTAAAAAAATTGACAAATTTAATAAACATAAACATAAACTATGATTTTGTGCTCCAGTTCACTTCTAGTTGGTGCCTTTACATTTGTAGTCCAACCACCTCATTTGGTGTTGTTCAGTTCTTTTTTCTTGGTTAGTGAGAGAAATCTAGTCTCTGTAGGACATTAACAAGAACATTAAAGTCAGGTTGAAGGTCTGACGTGGAGATGATAGATGATCGTCAGTGAGAGATGATCTATACCTGGATTTGGTCAACTTCATCACTGAGAACGTTTGTTCACGTATGTGCTCTAGGTAGAGCCAAAGAGAACCAACATCGTCTGAGCATGTCTTCTTATGTTTGGAAAGTTCTTCTCCTTGTAGAAGAGTAGAAGTCCATCAGTGACCTTGACTTAAAGAGCTCTGCCAGTACCACACCAGTCTGCAGGTCCATGAGTTCCAGCTGAACTTCACTGGGTGCTCGATTGTTCTGAGATCTTCAAATCACCTTGAAAACTCACCACGCATGAGGTAAACTTAGAAAAGATGTGTATTTTGTAATTCTCCTTACGGGGGCGCCGCTCAGAGTCAACCAAAGGGCCGCATGTGGCCCTGGGGCCGTACAATGCCCAGGTCTTCTTCAGATGGAAGGTTCAACATATTGTAGAAAATAAACCCTCAGTGAACAAAGGGTGGAAGGTGGTGACCATCAACTGGCGACCCTCGTGCCACATCTGGCCTTCGAGGTCATTCCTTCCAGTCTGTAAAGTCCAGCTCCAGATGTAGCTCAGCTCAGAAAAGACAGCAGTGTTTGAGCCAACTCTGGATCTGAGCACATGATCCCAGCCTGATGCAGAGACTGAAACCAAGCATTTAGAAAACATGCAGCTGAACCACTGAAGACCATGTGGCTGGTTAGGGTATGTGTGTGTGTGTGTGTGTGTGGGGGGGGGTCCTCTCTTACTGGACTGGGATGTTAGATTATCTAGTAACACAAACGTGAAAGAATAGGCAAATTTTCTGCGTCAGTCACTGTTTAGTGTTTGTGACCATGGGACTAGAAAACCCTCGGGGTGTTTGGAGCAGCAGCTTCTGGAACACATTGCCTGTTTTCTTACAATAGAATAGAATGAGGGAGTGGTGGTGCACAGGTTAGAGACAGTGGGCCGGTGATCGGAAGATCGCCGGTTCAAGCCCCGGTACCGACAACATAAAAAAATGTGGGTGGAAAAGGTGAAACACCCACACCTGCCTCCACCCTCATTCACCCCACTCTGGGCCCCTGAGCAAGGCCCTTAACCCCCACCATCTGCTCCCTAGACAGGTCTATCGTGAAAATGGGTTCTCGTGGCTCAATGAGACTACCTGGATAAATAAAGTGTAAATGGAAAAATGGAATAGAATAGAAACAGCCTTTATTGTCCCACAGATGGGACAATAATCTTGTGCACAACCTTCAAACTCATGTTCTTGGCCATTTACTACAGATTGTAGTGTAAAGAGCTTTGAGTATGTTGATGGTAGACAAGCACTACATAGGAGCATCTTTTATCATATCTTTTCTGGGGGAGTGGTGGCGCAGAGGTTAGAGAAGATGAGCCTGGGAAAAGTCGCAGGTACAACTCCAGGTACCTGTGATCGGAAAGTCACAGGTTCAACTCCCGGTACTGTCAAAAAAAATGTTGATGGAAAAGGTGAAACACCCACACCTGCCTCCACCCTCATTTGCCCCACCCTGGGCCCTTGTTCAGTCCCTTAACCATCTGCTCCGTATACAGGCCTCTCTTGAAAATGAGTCCTCATGACTCAATGAAACTGCCTGTATAAATAAAGGGTAAATGAAAAAACTATATATAAGTGCAGTCTATTTAGGACTGTCACAAGACACAATAAATAAATTAATCGCATGATAACTTAAAATGATCAACCTCATTTTCATTTATCGGCTTTACTGTTTCTTCGTGTCTCTTTCTCTGTCTACTGGACACTGGATGACAAAAAGCTCAACTCCAGTGTTCTTCACTGACCTCTCCTTTTCTCTTTAAAATCTGTTTTAAAGGGGACCACACATGCAAAATTCACTT
>JBBPBX010024107.1:0-27192 GCA_038048925.1 Garcialebias charrua | reverse complement strand
TATATATATATATATATATATATATATTAGATATACAGTATACATATATATACACACGTATGTGTGTATATATATATATATATATATATATATATATATATATATATATATATATATATATATATATACACACACACACACACACAATATATATACAGCATACATATATACTGTATGGTGGGCATAAATACAGTACAGTAATATTACATTCACAAAATACTAACAATAATATGTTCATCTTACTTGTGAAAAGTTATCCCCCGGTCCCTGACATCAACAGTTTTCCGATTTGAACACGAATAAGCCGAGCAATGCGGAGGCATCTCTGTTGTTTTGGTGCAGCAAGGTTCGAGGGTGACAACTCCAAGATGGCCGCCCTAAATCCTGCCACTGAGCAGGCTATGGGGTATCTAGTGTTATATATGATATCTATGGTCTGAGCAGCCCAGTTCTCACCTCGTTCTACAGGTGTGCAGTGGAGAGTGTCCTGTGCTCCAGCATCAACGTGTGGCATGGAGGCTGCACAGTTGAAGAGAGGAAAGCTCTGCAGAGAGTGGTGAAGGCTGCACAGAAGTCTGTTGGAGTCAGTCTCCCCACAATCACAGACATTTACACCTCCAGATGCAGAAAAAGAGCGACCTGCATCATGAAAGACCTCACTCATCCAGCACACTCACTCTTTGCCCCACTCCCCTCAGGACGGAGGTTGAGGAGCATCAAGTGTAGAACCACTAGACTGAGGAACAGCTTCTACCCTGAGGCTGTTAGACTCATGAATAAATAAAAAAAAAAATAAACACTGCAAAATATCACATCATACTGATGCTGATCTGTTTTCTTGTTGCTGTGTTCATCTGTGTTCATCTGTGACCATCTGCTCATACAAACTCATGTTCGTGCTGCTGTTTATTCCCACTATATTAAGCTTAGTGTATTACTAGTTGATGTTTTTCTTAGTTAGTTCTAGATGTTATTACTGTTTTTCTCTTGCATTTGTTGTTGGATGTAACTGGGACCTCGTGTACATAATCTCGTTTTCATCACATGTACCACATGCGGTGCAAATGACAATAAAGACTCTCTGACTCTGAAAATACAAAACCAGACATAAATTTTCAACACTGCTGTTGTTGTTGTTGTGGAAAGTGTTATTATGTTATTTTATGTGTATCTTTTAGTGTTTTACCCTGAAGGCAGCAAAGTAGATCTGAGGTGTTTGAGGAGGTGAAATCACAGGCTGACACTTCTTTTTCTTTCCTCCCATGAAACAGATCTTTAGTTATCTGATCCTGTACATCAAAAAAAGAAAAAGAAAGAGAAACGTAAACAAACTCGATCATTTTACAGCAATATTTGCTTTGTTCTATTATCTCTATCTATTTATTTTTAAAGCGTTGATAATGTGATTCTGAACAGAATTTGAAACGTGAACAAAGTGACTGGTACCGTATGATTTTGGCTGAGTATTACCTGTTTCATGTCTGGTAAGCTGGTGGCTATCACACATGTTTCCTTCTCTGGATCTGACATTGTATAGCCATACAAAGCCAGCAGCTCCTCCAGGGGAAGCTCGCTGGCCTACAAACAAATTATAAAGAGAAACAAAAGATAAAAAGGCATGCGAGCAGAAAGAGGAAGAGAAAAACAAGACATGTTGGAATTCTTTTCACACATTTTGCAAAGTTTACATCTAGGAGTTTATTCTTTCACAATTTTAAGAACTTTTTTCCAACACGGTGATTTATAAAAATACAAATAAATATTTGTATGTTACCGTAAATATTTTCATACCATCTTCTACTTAAAATTAATGGACCAGAGCTCTTGTTTTAAAGGCCAGCTTGCTAGCAATAAAATACACACATTCATACACCTGTTTTCTTTCCCACTTTTCCCTTCTCAGGTCACAGGGGAGCAGGTACTTTTCTCCAGTGGTCATTATTTGAGAGGCAGGTTCTAAGTCCATCACAGGGACATAGAGACAAACAACCATCCACACTCTTACACACACCTAGTGACAACCTAACGTGAATATTTTTTGTTCTGTGGGAGGAAGCTGGAGTATTTGGAGAAAACCCACACATGCACGAGAAAACATACAAACTCTGCACAGAAAGGACAGAAGGCACACCTGTGACCCGCTCTCTGTGAGGCGACAGCTCTAACAACTGTGCTGGACCAAACACATTAAAGAAGAAATGAAATGGTCACCTGTTTACCATGGCACCTGTTGAAAATGGCAGATATTTAAACCACTTCTTAATGGAGTAAGAGAAGTCCCTCATAATGCTAAAGGCTTTCTTCATGCATCTCTTCTCCAAAATGGTTTTGTAAGAAGGAGGTACACTCTCTAACTAGATGTTTTGGCCAGATGAGTAGGTGTTATAAGGTTAAGAGTAATCTCTAGTAATGAAGACAGCAGACTGAGAAGTGTTGACCCTTATCCAAGGGAAGCCACTGCTGTACAAAGCATGGGGTGGGGCATGCTAAGCCTTTTTTCTAAAGTCCAGCTATCAGCTATATTTAACTAGAGAAATTGCATTTCCTGCATAAATGCAGCTTATTGTGGAAGAACTTGTTGAAAATTGCTTAAAAATTGAAGCTTACTTAAAAATCACCAAAAGCTGAAAATTGAAAATATGAAGCTCCAAGATGCAAAATAAATAAATAAAATAAATGGTAAATGGAGCTTATTTATATAGCGCTTTCCAGCCCCCTGTGAGGAGCCCCAAAGCGCTTTACAATACCAGCCATCCACCCATTCATTCACACATTCATACACCGGTAGTGGTAGCCTGCCTTGCAAGGCGCCATCCAGACCTACCGGGAGCAACTCTGGGTTAAGTGTCTTGCCCAGGGACACAACGACACATGGTGGGCGGACGCGGGATTCGAACCTCCAGCCTTCCGATTGGGGGATGACTGCCATTACCACTACACCACGGCCGCCCCAGCTCAAATAAATAAATAAAAATAAAAGCAAAACAAAACTATAATAATATAAAACTACAACATGCAGAAAAAAAGATGAAGATAGCTGAAAATATTCCAAAATGAGCCGAAAAAGCAGTAAATAGCAAAAAAAAAAAAAAAGCTAAAAGGAGCATGGACAAAAACAGAAGTACCAGTAGTAAAAACCTATCGAAAACAAAAATTAATAAAGTAGCAGAAAGCTGAAAGAGCACACATTTGCTCAATTAGCTTGAAAAAAGAAATTACCACAACAAATATGAAATTATCTGAAAACAAGAAAAAAAAAAAGACATGCTGAAATAAACCCAAAAATCAGAAAAACTATTAAAACTTGCAGAAGGACACAGGTTTGCTGAATTAGGCTGAAAGTAGCAGAATTTACGAATAAAAGCATGAAATAATCAGAAAACCGCTTAAATTAGCTAAAAAAAAACATGAAATGTAGCTGAAAAGGAAGAAGAAGCCTAAATTAGCAAAAAAAAGTAGAGAGAACACATTTGCTGAATTAAGTTGAAATAGGCAAAAAGACAGCACAAAAAAGGGGAAATTAGCAGAAAAATTCTGAAATTAGCAGAAAAAAAAAAGCTTAAAAGTTGGTTAAAAAGCAGAAAGAAGCTTGAATTACCAGAAGGAAGTGGAAAGAGCACATGATGAATTAGGCTGAAACAAGCTGAAATGAGCACAAGAAATATGGAATTAGCTGAAAATGCCAAAATTAGCAAAAAACAGCTAAATAATAGCTGAAATAGCAGAAAAGGCTAAAGCCAGCAGAAATAAGCTGGAAGGAGCATAACAAGCTGAAATTAGTAGAAGTAGGTTAGAAGAAGCAACAACTGTTGTAGTTAGCAGAAAGAAGGTGAAAGGATATCCTATCCTGATGCATGCTCAATACAGGTAGAAAAATCTAAAAAAGTTAAGTCTGGTCCTCTGGACATTCAAAAAGCAAAAAATAAATAAAAATAATAGTAGAAACTTTTCATCTTTCATCCGAAAGACTTCTTCAGTCTGAGGTGCTGTATGCAGCTCAGTCTTATAAATAGCACCTTCTCATAGTGGATCAACCAGTTTGATGCTGACAGCCAAAACCGGCTGCTCACATGATTAAAGGTGCAGTCTGCAGTTTCTGTAGAACGCAGCACTTAGAAACATTTTCAACAGGGAAAGCATTCTGATCCCTCCCCCTCAGAGCCATATATGGCTCTGCTCCCCCTTGCTCTGCTGAAATTCAAATTCAAGCTCTGTTTTTATTGGCTGGTTAAAACTCTGTTTTTATTGGCTGGTTAACGGCGGGTCACTGTGGCTTTTTAGAAATGCTTTTAGTAACACCTGGAGAAGCAAGGGGACTATAGTTTTTTCAAAGATTACTTTGTCTAACATCAGTCTGTCAGGAGATAGTGACAGAGTGAAGAAATATGTTAAAAATATATTTTTGGAAAACTTACAGACTGCACTACAGAAACTGCAGACTGCACCTTTAAGGAGGACCATCAACCTAACGATTGTTAGCACCCTGATGGTTGTTTGCTATTCACAGGGGCTGGCTGATACTGGCAATAACATGAACCTGGTCTGGGTTCCTCCTTTTCACCCAGACCAGTTTTCATCAGTCTAACTGTGGCTGGGAAAAAACTATTAAAAATCCTTGTACTATGGGTACATGGTACTATGTACCTTGACCTCTGCTCCTTGTAGCTTATCATTCCACCTGCCTCGTTCTCATTTCCACATGTACTCTGTCTTGTTACAGCTGAAGTTCATTCTTATTCCCTAATGCATGCTCAATAATCCAGGAAGAAAAATCTAAAAAAAAAAAGCTGCTAAGTCTGGTCCTCTGTGATTATAAAATCCATCATCTGGACATTCAAAAAAACAAAACAAAACAAAAAAGTAGAAACGTTTCGTCTTTCTTCCAAAAGACTTCCTCAGTCTGAGGTGCTGTATTCAGCTCAGTCTTAGAAATAGCAGCCTTGACGACACCTGGGTTAAAATTAAATCTCAGGAAGTCCATCATTTTACTGATCACATCAACTCTGTGGATAAATATATCAAGTTCACACGAGAAGATGTAAAAAATGGCAGGTTGGCTTTCTTGGACTGTGAGGTCTCAGTTTCTGATAGAGGAAATTTGCAAACTGAGGTGTACCGCAAACCCACCCACACAGACCAGTATTTACAGTTTGACTCCCATCACCCTTGGAGCACAAGTTAGGAGTCATCAGGACTCTGTATCACAGAGCAGACAGCGTCCCCACTAACTCAGGAGCCAGACAGAAGGAGAAATCACACACAAAACAGGCTCTAGAGAAATGTGGATATCCTAACTGGGCCTTCCTGAAAGCAGAGAAGAAACCCAAACAGGACTCCAGCCAGCCATCAGGTGAAAAGAAGGAACCCAGACCCAGACCAGTGGTCATTCCGTATGTTGCGGGAGTTTCAGAGAAACTGAGACGTTTATTTTCTAAACACAACGTCCCAGTGGCTTTTAAACCCCAAAATACATTACGGCAAAGACTGGTTCATCCCAAAGATCCAGTCCCCCGGCACAAACAGAGTAATATTGTGTATGCTGTTCAGTGTCAGGAGGGCTGTGATCAGTCTTATCGGGGAAACTAAACAGCCACTGGCCAAAAGGATGGCCCAGCACAGAAGATCAACATCATCAGGTCAGGACTCTGCGGTCTACACTCATCTCCAGGCCAGCGGTCACTCTTTCAGGGATGAAGATGTTCACATCCTTGATAGAGAGGAACAATGGTTTGAGAGAGGAGTAAAGGAGGCCATCTTTGTGAAAAGAAACCGTCCATCATTAAACAGAGGTGGAGGCCTCCGGGTTCAACTGTCCCCCTTACAATGCTGTTATTGCTAGTATCACTCAGCCCTCTGTGAATAGCAAACAACCATCAGGGTGCTAACAATCCATAGGCTGATGGTCCTCCTTGATCATGTGAGCAGCTGGTTTCGGCTGTCAGAAGCAAACTGGTTGATCCACTGTAAGAGGGTGCTATTTATAAGACTGAGCTGAATACAGCACCTCAGACTGAGGAAGTCTTTCGGACGAAAGACGAAACGTTTCTACCTTTTTTTTGTTTGTTTGTTTTTTATTGAATGTCCAGAGGACCAGACTTAGCTTTTTTAGATTCATTCTTATCCTTTCAAGTGTATACCATCACCTCCCTAAGTTCTCTTCCACCTGTTCCCTGTTCCCACCACAGATCACAATCTATGATTTCTGTAGTTTTTGGATTTTGTTGTTGTTGCTATATCCCAAAATTTATCATTATCGTCAGAATGCTCTGAAACATCCCAATATTATGTTTGAGCCATATCGCCCACCCCTACTCTGAGCTCCTTTTTGTTTGGTCTGATGATGGACAGATTAACAGATGAGGTCAGACAGGAATCACTGTGGACTAACTTAACATGTTGCTTTGCAGTATTATATCTCAACGTGGAGAAGACAAAGGAGATTGTTGTGGACTTCAGGAAGAGGGATGCCCAACATGCCCCTCTGACCATCAACAGCACCGCAGTGGAGAGAGTGGACAGCACCAAGTTCCTGGGAGTGCACGTCTCAGAGGACCTGTCCTGGAGCAGGAACACTGCATCACTGGCCAAGAAGGCTCACCAGCGCCTCTACTTTCTCCGCAAGCTGAAAAGGGCTGGAGCTCCAACCCCCATCATGTGCACCTTCTACAGGGGTGCCATAGAAAGTGTCCTGACCAGCTGCATCACAGTGTGGTTTGGTGCATGTACTGCATCCTGCCGCAAGAGCCTCCAGCGCATCGTGAGAGCAGCTGAGAAGATTGTCGGCACCTCCTTCCCCTCACTACAGGACTTACACAGCAACCGCCTCACTCGGAAAGCCCTCTGCATGGCAGGTGATCCCACACACCCACTACACAGCTGCTTCAGCCTGTTGCCTTCAGGGAGGAGACTGAGGAGTCTCCAGGCTCGAACCAGCAGACTAAATGACAGCTCTGTTCATCAGGCAGTCAGGATGTTTAACTCCCTACCTGCTCTGCCCTCCCTCCCACTTGTACTGCATTAACACAAAAAACTTTCGCACATTACCACACAACACAAAGACTTTAACACTGGACTCTGTGTCATCAAAACGGGTTATTCACTCAACTCACGGTCATGTGCTCATTCAGTTTGCACTACTTCACCCCACCCGTCGACACTGAAGTACTGTAGATCCAAGTTAGCAGCGCGCTAGCTAAAAAGCTGGAGGTTATGCACCATAACCGATGCTCCCTGAAGGAGGGGAACAAGGTGCAACATAGACGTATGAGAATTGCGCCCCCGCACGTTCACCTGTGAAGACTCTTTCAACACGCCTGTCAAGGCCAATGAGATTGCTACATGAGCAGGAGGCTCCTCCCTCCTGCTATTAAACAGGCAGTGTGCCTAATTTCCGTCATCTGCAAGCACTTTGCCGAGCTTTTGTTAAAAGCATTGAAGGGGCCGACTTGTGTTACACCTTGTTCCCCTCCTTCAAGGAACATTGGTTATGGTGCATAACCTCCAGTTCCCTATCAGTCGGGTCACTACGGTGAAACATAGACGTATGGGAACATACCATCACGCCCCAGAAATGCATAAGCAGAGAGTTAGGCCTTATGACTGACAGCAGGAGCACGTTCACGTGCAAGGCGTCGAGAGAGCGAATGTTGCCGTGCAAGCGCGCCTCTGTGGCCGCTCGGGTCTCTGGACTGGGAATAGAGCCGTCTCAGCATCCCCTCCCGCAGAGCTTCCTCCTGCTTTTTCCTCTGGTCACAGCGACTCTGAATCTTGTCCAGAGCTCTGCCAAAAAGACCTGTAGGCTCCACCGCCTGTTGGAGGAAGGTGGCGCGTTGGTTCTCTGGTAGCTCCGTCAAGGTGAGCCATAGGTGTCGCTGGGCGACAACCGTTTTGGCCATGCTCTTTCCGATCGCCATCGCTGCTGTGCCTGAGAGGCGAAGGATGAAATCAGCTGTCCTTCAGGCCTCCTCCAATGGCTCTGCCACCTTCTTCTTTGTCGTGGTGGCTTCCTGCAGTTCCTACAGCTTCTCTGCTTGGTACGCCTGAAGCATGGCCGCTGTGTTGAGTGCGCGTGCTGCGAGGCATTGTGCCCGATAAATCTTTTCCAGCTGGGCAGCTGAAAAACGACACGGCTTGCTGGGAAGTGTGGGCTTGCTCACCGACGTCTTGGGCGCCAGGTGCGCTGCTAGAGTCTCATCCATGGGGGGGATCTGAGACAGTCCCACCTGTTCCATGTTCTCTAGGTCCAAGAACTGCGAGAGCAGGAGGGACAGTGGTGCCCTTGGTGTTGACCACGACCTTGTGAGCTCTGTCAGAAAGTCCGGGAACACCGGCAGCTTGTGCCTCACCGAGGTTTGTTGCCTCGGGAGGAAGTAGTTTCCCGCTAATCTCGTCTGTTGTTGTCTTGGCGTAGGAGCTGGCCACGGCACCTTCAAAGACTCGGCCACTCTGCGGCACAGGTCAAACAGGGCTGGGGTGGACCCGTCCGCCTCAACGGGCGCTGCCGCGGCCTCTTGGGAGAAGTCCTCTGCCTCGTCCTCGACGCCTTGATCCACCTTGTCGTCGGAGATGTTGCTGGAGGCTGACAACGACATCTTATCAGACAGCAGCATGTCACGCACGTCATATTTGAGTCCCGTGTCGTTAGGCTCCTCTCTTGACTGGAGCATGTCCATCTGCTCGCCCCAGGACAGCGCTACCACGTCCTTCATGTCGTCAGACTCCAGCTCCACCGTAGGTCTGAGGGCCTCGATCAGTAGCGGGTCTTTCGCCGTGCTGGAGTTCCCCAGCGTCTTTGCCAGGAACTCCACCCGTTTCTCCCGTGTTGTGTGACGGAGTTGGCTGCAGTGTGAGCACGACTCCAGGTTATTCAGAGCTGCTCTTGCATGCAGCATGCCGAGACACATCGGGCAGGCTTCGTGGGTGTCGGCTTCGGAGATGAAGAACCCACAGGCGCTTGGACATGGTCGTGACCCCGGGCTTCCCGGCCCCTTGTCCTTGCTGGAGGCCTTTGATTTCTTTTTACTCTTCTCCGGAGCCATGTTGGTCACCGAGAGATGAGCGGGAAAAACTCGTTAGCAGGGCTAAACAAGTAAAAAAATTTGTCCTTCGTCATCTACTCGTTATCAAAGCTAAACAAGTAAAAATGTTGTCCTTCATTGTCTACATGTTAGCAGAGCTAAACAAGTAAAAACGTTGTCCTTCGTTGCCTACTCGTTAGCAGAGTTAAACAAGTAAAAACATCGTCCTCTTTGTCGAGCTGTTTGTGAAAAAACCCCGTTAGCAGAGCTAAACGTGGGGTGGCTAGCCAGTTAGCAGCGCTAAACAGACTCCGAAACAGCGTAAATGTTCACGTTAGCGGGGCTAAACGTGAAGTGAAGAAGTGCTCAGTTAGCAGGGCTAAACTGAGCAGCGCGGAAGAAAAATACTCGTAGTGGCACCCTGGGTAGGGAGCTAGCTCACCTCCAGTCGGGCAATCCAGTTCAGCCAGTACAAGGTCCGCGTTGGTCAAGGTGAAGCGAGGTGAAGTGCAAATAGATGACAGAAATGAGGCACGCTGCCTGTTTTATAGCAGGAGGGAGGAGCCTCCTGCTCATGCAACGATCTCATTGGCCTTGACGGGCGTGTTGAAAGAGTCTTCACAGGTGAACGCGCGGGGGCGCAATTCCCATATGTCTATGTTTCACCGTAGTGACGTGACCCGACTGAAAGAGAACTAAAAGCAACGTCTTTCCTCAAAAACTGTTGGGGCAAACAGTGCGCAGCTAAGATGTCTCCGTGCATGCCTTCACCTTTACACCTTGAATATCTCTGTATGACCCACGTGAGCATAATCCACTGCATGGTGGGATGACATATTTATGGCATGAAATTAGCGTATCATGATATAATTTATTTTCCCGGGCAAGTTTTTTTAAAACTGGTATTATTGTGAGATGGTCTAGGCAGCGCAGCCGACTTGTGACCCGAAGGTCCTGGATTCGATCCCCAGTCATTGCACACCTTGTGGTGTTTCTGATCAGGACACCTCATCCCCAATTGCTCCCTGGCACTTTTAATAGCTGCCCACTGCTCCACCTGGTGGTGGATGGGTTAAGATGACAACACATACACATTATGGCCAAGCTCTAGTTAAGAGCTGACTGTTAACCTTTTCACAGCTAAAGCATCATCTCACCCTTGATTTNTAATAATAATAATAATAATTTGTCACATTTGTCATCTGTGTATGTTTCCCATACTTGACAGACGAAATTGGTCTTCTGCCTTTAACCCAACCACCACCAGGTGGTGCAGCGAGCAGCGTAGTCGCGCTCGGGGAGCTGGAGAATTAGATGTGCACTCATAGACACCCCAAGGTGTGTAGTGGCCGGGGCCGGGGCGCGAACCCGCGTCCTTCGGGTCCCAAGTCAAAAGCCCTGCCACTACACCATCAGAAACCCCCTGAGCTGTGCAGCGCGCTGTCTATAGAGACAGTTTTAGAGCGAGGGTGGGGGAGAAGTTGCGTGCTCTTTGCAAAGACAGTTTTACAGTTTTAGAGCGGTAGTGTGTGTGTATGTGTGTGTGTGTGGTGGTGGTGGTGGTGGTGGTGGTGGTGGGGGAAGGGTCCCCAGCATGAGGCTTCAGCATGAGAGAAGAGGCTGTCTTTAGCTTTTTAGCTAGCACACCTGTATTGTGGGCTGCTAGCTTGGCGTTACATCAGTGCCAACAGGTGGTTGGGGGGAAGAGCTGCACACGTTCCGCTTATATAATGGTAGAAATACTGTATATATGTATCTTTCATTATAGACTAGAGTTCAAGTTTCTAGTATTTGTTACATTTTTATGTCAAACACTGATTTAAAAAAAGTTAGTCAATAATTGTAATTAAAGTAAATATATTAAAAGTAGATGGTTTGACAATGCAATTGTTTTATAATAATAATTTTTGGGGAGATCAAATATAAAAAGTTGAACAGATGTAAACATGTTGTTTAACACTTCAGAGGTTTTCAAATGCTTTTTTAAACAAAGATTGGATCTGAATGGGCAACACTCTCATAAGCACAGAAACATATTAGTTAAAGAGACAAAACTGGGACATACAGTTTTGGGTTGTGCTGCCATCTTCATGGAGATAAGAAGCTTCCTCCTCCTCTAAGAATTCCTGCAAGTGCCATTTCTTCTGCTGAGGTGCGTCATCGCTGTATCTGTCCCACTGTCCACTAGGCTTCAACTGCTGTGCTGTCCCCCAGATGCTTTTCAACCATCTACAAACACACACATGCACACAGAAGCAAAAACATGGAATTATTTGCATTCAACATTCAAAGACATGTGAAACAGCAGTATAGCTGACTGAAAGGACTGTGACTGAGTGTGCACACAAAAATGTGATGCACATGTTGGATCAGCGTACTTTAATCCACCTTTTTAAGTAATAAAACCAGTTGCTATTTTGATTCAGGGGTTTTTACCATACCATTTTATTTATAGAGCACTTAAAACAGCGACAGGGCCAACCAAAGTGCTGTACAAACAAACAAACAACAGGCAACAAATAGGCAACATTCAAAATCAAGTAAAAAAAAAAAAAGACATAAAAACGTCGCAGATAATAAATATAATGTTAATGACCAAACACAGATCAACTGGTGTTGAAAGCAACGGAATAGTAGTGAGTCTTTAAACGGGATTTGAAAACCGAGAGGGAGGGGGCCTGTCTGACGAGCAGAGGTAACTTGTTCCAAAGTCTTGGGCCAGCTACAGAGACAAGACTGTTCAGCGACTTGTAGACATAGAGGAGAATTTTGAACTGGATTCGAAGATGAACCGGTAGCCAGTGCAGGGAGGCCAAGACTGGTGTAATGTGCTCTCTTTTGCCTGTACTGGTTAAAAATCGGGCTGCTGCATTCTGGACCAGTTGTAATCGTGCAATGGTGGTCTGACTGATACCAAACAGGAGTGAATTGCAGTAATCAAGCCTAGATGTAATAAATGCATGTATTACTGTCTCCAGGTTATTTTTGGATAATATGGGCTTCAGCTTAGACAGTCGCCTCAGCTGGAAAAAACAGGATTTAACGATCATGTTTACATGACTGTTGAGTTTCATGGAAGGGTCCATTATCACTCCCAGATTTGTGACTTTTTGTTTTTCAGACAGGGCTAGAGCAGAAAGGTCGATGCAGTGGTTCGTGATCGTGTCGTTGGGAGGGAACAACATGGCTTCACACTTCTTTTCATTGAAACTTAAGAGATTTAAAGGACCACACATGCAAAATTCACTTTTTAATGTTTTTTTTACTCAACTTTGGGTATGTACTTCATAAAAAAACAGTCCTAAGGCCAAAGAAATGCACCCAGTGGTTTATTTACTCTAAGTAGATTTATTTGTCTGTGATACAAACGGTTCGTTTCTCACTTCCTGCGGTTTGAGCCAATCTGCCACAACCCACCCCAACATGAGTCCAGCCCCTCACCTAGCAACCCCTGGTTAGGCTCAACCCACTTCTGTATTAAACACATGACTGTTGTTTTTCATGATTTCATCTCATCTTTTGTTTATATGTTCTTAATTTCATGTGTACAGCACTTTGTTGCAGCTGTGTTTTTTAAATGGCTTTATAAATAAAGTATAATTGTTATTTTTATGTTTTAGTTCAATTTTTAGTGTATTTGCGATCGCTCCCAACGCGCAGCCGGCAAAAATTAAACGAGCGGACCCCCGGCGTAGGGACCGGCGGCAACGGGACCCTCTTCTGGCGCGATGGAGCGGAGCTTCAACTGTACAGCCTCGCTGCAGCCTCGCAGCAGCCTCGCAGCAGCGAGGACCTTCTCCTTACGGATTAATTTACGGGAGACACTTGGTGAACTTTGTGTTGTCTTGACTGGAACAGCGATAACTCCCAAAATCTCTGCGTGCAACGAGCGGAGCTGGCGAACACCGGAAGAGGAACAAGCTAACATTAGCATCGGATTCGGGTGGTCTCATGCTAAAAGGAGCAGCAAATTGCGGCGCGCTCAGACGGGTTTCGGTAAGTTATCTTAAGCTAGCACTAACAGTAAGTCAAATGAGTAATAAAAAAAGAGCTAATTTTAAAACAACAACACATTACAGATACTGGCTGTTACAGAGGGCGTAAACAGATCGTTGAAGGGCGTGGACTTCAGAACTTGTATCAGAAACCGGTCGTTCAAAACGAAAGTTAAAAATGGCAGAATTAAAAAGGGTATAATTAATTATCTAAGAATTATTTTGTGTATTAAAATGAATTAATATTGTCAAGATAGCACACAGACATAACATAAAAATTTTAAAGACCTATATGTGGTCCCCTTTAAAGCCATCCAGTCCCTGATGTCAGCCAGGCAGTCGAGCAGAGGTTGAACAGAGCATGTACCATTGGGGGAAGTAAATTTGACAGTCATCTGCGTCATATCTGTCAAGTCTCCCGTTTTGGCCGGGAAACTACCGGATTTTAGCCCTCTTTCATCGTCATCCCGAATTATTATTTTCCCAGAAATTTCCCGTATTATAATATTATTAAAAATAAAAATAAAATAAAAATTCCAGTGCCTCTGTCACTAGCCTCGCGAGAACTGCCACCTGCAGTAGCCTCGGTGGCAGTTCTCGCGATGTTGGTGCTGCCAGCGGCCGGGAACAAACCCGGAAAAACACACCAGATGAATGTAACGAGAGAGAAGGCGTCCCTGCCAAAAAAGTTAAGACTTCGTGTAAATATCTTGAAAAATGGGACAGCGAATTTAAAGAAGAGTAGGGTGGGGCACAATTATGCGTTTTGTAAGATTTGTAACTGCGACTTTAGTGTCTGATGGGGGAAGGAACGATGTCCGTCAGCATGAAAAATACGTCAAGCACAAACGTGGGCTAGAGGCAAGAATGTTCACAGCATTTCAATGTCAACAAAGTTAGGCATATCAGATTGTGATCACATAACTGGTTTGTAAGTGGCTGATAGGTAGTTATTTTAGATTTCTTGTAAACCTGTCTTAAAATGTAAGGGGTCCTGGACTTTGGCAAGGGTCTGCAACCTGCGGCTCTGGAGCCACATGTGGCTCTTTGCTCCCTCTTTAGTGTCTCTTTCAAGCTTTGGCTAAAACTGACATAAAACTGAATTTTATTGGTGGTACAAACAACAAAAAAGAATGAATTCAAACAGATTTGATGCCATTTCTTTTACAAATATGTGAACACTGGAGCGAGTACGAGTAAAACATACTTTAATTTGATGCTTTATTTCTTTTCATGAAGAACTGTCTGCATAGTTTATATATTTTTTTAATTTAAAAACAGATAAACACTGAAAACTTCCCCTTTACAAGAATCTGGTCTTTTTCTTTAATAAATGTTAAAAAGCATTAGATATATTTTGCTTTATAGTGTGACCCTTACTAGCCACAAAATCCCCTCCAGCAAACCCAAAGTGGCCCATGGGCCACCAGTTGATAACCACAGTTGTAGCAGGTTGTTGCGGCTCTGGACACGTTTAATGTAGTGAACAACGGTGAAAAACGGCTCTTTTTATCGTAAAGGTTGCAGACCCCTGGGCTAGTGGGATGGCTCGGAGTACCCGGCAGAAAATTTCCCTTATTTTTAAATCCAAAACTTGACAGGTATGATCGGCGTAGAAGTGGAAAGGTATGTTGTGTTTCTGGAAAATAGCACCAAGTGGCAGCAGGTATAAGGAGAATAGGAGAGGACCCAGGATGGACCCCTGAGGAACCCCCCATTTAAGTGCCGCCGCTGCAGATTTAAAATCGTTGATGAGGTCACCGAGGTGGTTAAAAAGCTCCGCGGTGGAAGGGCTCCAGGGGTGGATGAGATTCGCCCAGAGTTCCTTAGGGCTCTGGATGTTGTGGGGTTGTGTTGGCTTACGCGACTCTGCAATATCGCGTGGACATCGGGGGCAGTTCCCTTGGATTGGCAGACTGGGGTGGTGGTTCCCCTATTCAAAAAGGGGGACCGTAGGGTGTGTTCCAACTATAGGGGGATCACACTCTTAAGCCTCCCTGGTAAGGTCTATTCAGGGGTTCTGGAGAGGAGGGTCCGTCGGATAGTCGAACCTCGGATTCAGGAGGAGCAGTGTGGTTTTCGTGCTGGTCGTGGAACACTGGACCAGCTCTACACCCTCAGCAGGGTCCTGGAGGGCGTGGGAGTTTGCCCAACCAGTTTACATGTGCTTTGTGGACTTGGAAAAGGCATTCGACCGCGTCCCTCGGGGGGTTCTGTGGGGGGTACTCCGGGAGTATGGGGTACCAGGCCCATTGATATGGGCTGTTAGGTCCCTGTACGACCGGTGTCAGAGCTTGGTCCGCATTGCCGGCAGTAAGTCAGGCTCGTTTCCAGTGAGAGTTGGACTCCGCCAAGGTTGCCCTTTGTCACCGATTCTGTTCATAACTTTTATGGACAGAATTTCTAGGCGCAGCCAAGGTGTTGAGAGGATCCGTTTTGGTGGCCTTAGAATCGCTTCTCTGTTTTTTGCAGATGATGTGGTCCTATTGGCTTCATCAGATCGTGATCTACAGCTTTCGCTGGAGCGGTTTGCAGCCGAGTGTGATGCGGCCGGGATGAGGATCAGTTCCTCCAAATCCGAGGCCATGGTCTTGAGCCGGAAAAGGGTAGCATGCCCTCTCCGGGTCGGGGAGGAGGTCCTGCCCCAAGTGGAGGAGTTTAAGTATCTCGGGGTCTTGTTCACGAATGAGGGAAAACTGGAGCGTGAGATCGATAGGCGGATAGGTGCAGCGTCCGCAGTGAAGCGGGCGCTGTACCGGTCTGTCGTGGTGAAGAGAGAGCTGAGTCGAAAGGCAAAGCTCTCAATTTACCGATCGATCTACGTTCCCACCCTCATCTATGGTCATGAGCTTTGGGTTGTGACCGAAAGAACGAGATCTCGGATACAAGCGGCTGAAATGAGTTTTCTCCGCAGGGTGTCTGGACTCTCCCTTAGAGATAGGGTGAGAAGCTCAGTCATCCGGGAGGGACTCGGAGTAGAGCCGCTGCTTCTCCACATCGAGAGGAGCCAGTTGAGGTGGCTCGGGCATCTGGTTAGGATGCCTCCTGGACGCCTCCCTGGTGAGGTGTTCCGGGCATGTCCCACCGGGAGGAGACCCAGAGGAAGACCCAGGACACGCTGGAGGGACTATGTTTCTCGGCTGGCCTGGGAACGCCTTGGGATTCCCCCAGAGGAGCTGCTCCAAGTGGCTGGGGAGAGGGAAGTCTGGGCCTCCCTACTTAGGCTGCTACCCCCGCGACCCGACCCCGGATAAGCGGAAGAAGATGGATGGATGGATGGATGGAAACACAAAAGGATCTGTCAGTGAGGTAGGATCTGAACCAATTGAGGGCTGACCTTATGATGCCCACCCACTGCTCCAACCTAGCAATGAGGATCTCATGGTCATTGGTGTCGAAAGCGGATGTAAGGTCCAATAGGACAAGCAGCACAGAACCACCAGTGTCTGTGGATAAGAAGATGTCATTAAAAACCTTCAGTAGGGCAGTTTCAGTGCTGTGGAGAGGTTTGAAGCCAGATTGGAATAACTCAAGGATAGCGTGATCCTCCAGGAAGCACTTCAACTGGGACTCAACTATTTTTTCGAGAAGTTTAGAACCAAATGGGAGTCTGGAGACAGGCCTGAAGTTGGATACTACTGAGGGGGTCAATATTTTTTTTTTTCAGGAGAGGTTGAACAGCAGCATGTTTTAATGTTTTTGGCACCAAGCCAGTGGATAAACTGCTATTTACAACAGCAAGAATGGAAGGACCTAGAGAAGGAAAAACCTCCTTTAGTAGCCGAACATACCTACGGTACCTATAGTGTTCAAGAGGGAGGTGGATGGTTGGTGGCATGACAGACTTGTGGATATTAAAGTTTGAATAAAAACAACAATCTCCCTGTGCAGCTAACTATTAATTTTACAACACAACACCAGGTGACACACTGCTGTTTCATATCATGAACATCTGTGTAGGTTGAAAACTACAGATCAACTGACGTGATTTTTCTACTATTCATCAAATTGCTCAAAATATATATATATTATCATTTAAATATGTTAGTTTTTGCAAACAAAATGATAAATCACTTTAATTTTGCTTTAAAAGTGATTTTGAACTTCAAGCTGTGTTTAATCATGGGAAATCCGTTTACACCCGAACGCACCATCTGTGATGTCATGTGCAGAGTTGAGGCAGAGCTCTTGGCTTGTCACGGTATGAGCAGCTCACATAAAAGTAAGTCTGATACGGCATCAGATCTAAATTAGATCCTGCTGTTTCTTGTTCCATCACCCAAACTATTTTCTGCTTCCCAAAATGAAGACAAATAGCTTAAATCTTCACCTAGATTGCTAAATTAGTCAGGTTTTAAAATGTCTGCTATTGAAGAGACTGGAGCCCTCTGCCTCTCACTCTGCACATTACATCACAGATGGTGCGTTCAGGTGTAAACGGATTTCCCATGATTAAACACGGCTTGAAGTTCAAAATCACTTTTAAAGCAAAATTAAAGTGATTTATCATTTTGTTTGCAAAAATTAACATATTTAAATGATAATATATATATATTTTGAGCAATTTGATGAATAGTAGAAAAATCACGTCAGTGGATCTTTACATTGCAAGATTTAAAAAAAGTTTACGTTTAAAAGGTTTCTTAGTAGGGAACTGCCTGAAGGCAGCCACCTATTATTATCCACATGAAAAGGGTTTTTGCTCTTCCTTCAACTTTAAATAACCGCAATGTGTAGCCCCACAAATGTTTTATTTATTTTTATTTTATTGATAATAAAAATGTTAACAAAACAGACACAATATCAATATTATAGAACAAAATGAACAAATAAAAATGTTAACAAAACAGTAGACACAATATCAATATTATAAAACAAAATGAACAAATAAAAATGTTAAAAAAACAGTAGAAACAATATCAATATTATAGAACAAAATGAACAAGTGAATAATGCCAGGTGGTTATAAAGCAAACAAATAAAGAGAAGTGTATTTATACATATACATACATGCTCACATATAAATATATATGTAAAATGGAAAAAAAGTTAAGTCACAAAAATGTTGAAGTGGGTACACAAATCAGTAGTTTTTATGGCTTTACTATTGTTTGAGTACTGAAGTGTTCTAATATATTGTTTGAATTCCTCTCTAAAGACCAAGAAACAAGGTTTCTGATATGAGAATTTAGATGTATGTACATGATATTTTGCTACTAATAAAATTAGGTTGATAATATAATAATGGTTTGTTTTATTAATGGGATAAGAAAAGAATCCAAACAACACATTTACATACGGTAAGTAAGGGAAAAGTCATCAAGAATATTTTGGGAAATAAAAGTGCAAATATCTTGCCAGAAAGTACTGTACATAAGAAAGGACATGACCAGAATAAATGAGAGAGATCTTCTTCACAGAGTTGGCAGAATCAGAATGAGCAGTTCATGTCAATGTCCTTTTTGTATCGTTGAAGGAAAGACTTGCAGGGATAAAAACGATGGATAATCTTAAAGGATACTTCTTTGATTTTACTAATAACCAAATATTTAGATGGAAGGCACCAGATTTTTTTCCAGTTCAGGTCTGGTGCAAGGTTATTCCAATAAGAGACAACATTTGGAACAGAGACCATGTCCTTCTGGAATAAGGCACGTATATCACGGTTGTTTTTTTGTCTTTTTAGTGGAAAAACAGATTTGACCAATACTAGAGTCAGCAGGGTTCAATCTTAGTGGAGTCAGTAGAGAAGTTATAGAGGACTTAAGAAGCATTATAACACCAGACGGGATAGCGTCAAAAACAAATGTGTATTCCTTTGGTGGTATAGGAATGCCAAACTTGTTTAGAAGTTCAGAATAAGACATTAAAACACCACTGGGATTAAATAGCTGCTGAACTAAAATGATTCCATGTTCAAACCAATTTCCCAAGAATAAAGACTTACGTTTGTACAAAATGTCAGAGTCAGAGAGTCAGTCAGAGTCAGAGAGAATTTATTGTCATTTGCACCGCATGTAGTACATGTGTTGAAAACGAGATTATGTACACAGGGTCCCAGTTACATCCAACAACAAATGCAAGAGAAATACAATAATAACATCTAGGATTAACTAAGAGAGACATCACATCAGCTAGTAATACACTAAGCCCTAATGTAGTAGAAAAACATCATTATAAACAGCAGCACGAACATGAGCAGATGGTCACAGATGAACGCAGCAACAAGAAACAGATCAGTATCAGTATGATGTGACATTTTGCAGTGTTTATTCTTATTATTTATTTATTCATGAGTCTGACAGCCTCAGGGTAGAAGCTGTTTCTCAGTCTAGTGGTTCTACATTTGATGCTCCTCAACCTCCGTCCCGAGGGGAGTGGTGCAAAGAGTGAGTGTGCTGGGTGAGTGAGGTCTTTCATGATGCAGGTGGCTCTTTTTCTGCATCTGGAGGTGTAAATGTCTGTGATGGTGGGGAGACTGACTCCCACAGACTTCTGTGCAGCCTTCACCACTCTCTGCAGAGCTTTTCTCTCTGCAACTGTGCAGCCTCCATGCCACACGTTGATGCTGGAGCACAGGACGCTCTCCACTGCACACCTGTAGAACGAGGTGAGGACTGGGCTTCTCAGACCGGCTCGTCTCAGCCGTCTGAGGAAGTAGAGTCTCTGAAAATGTCTCCATTGTTCCAAATATAATATCGATGGGGTGAGAAATTGTGCTTGTAAATTAAAGACGAGGAAAGAAGCATTTGTTTATGGAAATTAAATAGCTTTATGGGAAGTTTTTCAATGTTGTCGTTGCAAAGAAGAACAAATTTAAGGCCACCAAGTTTAGAAAATAAATAATTAGGTATAAAATTCCAGACTGAGGCGGGATTTTTAAGAAACTGTTTGATCCAATTTATTTTGAACGTACAGTATTGTTGAAAAGTCAATCATGCCAGCCTTTGCTCCTTCTCTTTCCCTTTTTAAGTGCACTTTAAAACAACACACATCAACAGCACATTTGGGGACGGGGGTGTATGTGTCGGGGTCTAGGTTTGTTTATTTTAAATTTTCTGACCCCCCTGGTTCTCTGGCGGCTATTCTGGGGGTGGGGTCTGGTAAGGTGACGGGCGGTCAGGTGTTGTCTTGGACAATGGGGGGTTTCGGGCCTGGGGGATTGCCGTGGGCAGGGCTGGCATTGCGCTCCCCCTGGGGCTGCTTGGGCCCGGGTGTCCTGTCCTGTCGGCGGGGCGCGGGTTGGGCAGAATCTTGGATGTCTGCTACTCTCCACCCCAGAATGAATGGGGCTACCTCCTGGGTTTGGATGTGGGCTGCCCCATGTAGGAGGCAGGTACATGTCTTGGACCTAGGGGGTATAGAGTGTGTATCGGGATTATGAATGGAACGTGTCGTTATTGTTTGTCTTTCTGTGAGTGAGGGTGAGGATGAGGGTGGGTCTGAATGAGTGTGTCTGTGTATGAATGTTTGTCAGGCTGGGACTTGGGCTGCCCCCTCTCTGATACATCTGAGGCTACTCAGTGTCGCGCTCCTGCCGCGTGGCCACCTGGTGGGTGTTCCTTTGCCTGCGGGCGTGCTTGGGGCCCTCACTGTCTGGGGTTGGGCGCTTGGGCGTGTGTCGGCTCGGCCTGGTGGCTGCCTGGTGGGGCTCGGGTCTCCTGGTCCTGTCGGGTCTGGGCCTGAGGGGTGGGCGTCCCCGGTGCCCGGGCCTCGGTGACCGGCCCTGGGGCTACGTTGGTGCAGCGGGCTCCGGCGGGGGCCTGTGAATTTGTCGCTGTTGACCCCGGGGGGTCATTGTGTGTAGTCACTGGTGGGGCTTCTCCTGTTCTCCCCTTTGGTCGGATCTGGGGAGTTGGTGAGTGGCTCGTCCTGTTCGGGTGGCCGGGGACTCTAATAATAATAATAATAATAATAATAACAATAATAATAATAATAATAATAATAATAATAATGAATTCCATTTATAATGCACTTTTCATTAATAAAAATCTCAAAGTGCTAGGCTCGGGGTCCTGCTTGGGGTCTTGGCCTCTGGTTGCCCCTTTGCCTGCCTTGGGCCTTGGGGGGGGGTCTCTGATTCCTCACGATTACTATTGAATGTTCTATTGGAGGAAACTTTTTCACTTATGCATGCTCACAACCACACGCAAATGGATGCAGGGATGTACATATGTAGATATATGCAGATATGTAGATGGGTATATGAATGAATATGAATGTATATGTATGTATACTGTATATATATTTGTAGGTATGGTATGTATATTTATGGAAATCTACTGCAAGGTCATAAATGTTATTAGTCTTTATGCATGTGTTGCTGTGTTCTGTCATGTACTTTGCAGGATTGCAGACGGAAGTTGGGTGTGTTTGCCTTGTGCTTTTTTGTGGATAATTGTTGTGTTTCTTTTGTTTTACTTTCTGTCTTTCCTTTTCTTTCTCTCTATTATTAAAAAAATAAAATAATTCATATCGGAGTGAGAGGATGGCTGTAAGGTGAGAAGAGAGGCCATCTATAAAGGGAGAAAAAAAAGTTGAGAAATCAAGAAAATTTAGGCCACCATGTTCGTAGGAGTTCATCAATACTGATTTTCTGATATAATGAATCCTATTTTTCCATGCAAAGCTATATAGCATTTTATCAATGATATCAGTTGTTTGTTTACAGGAAGAGACAAAGCTGGATAAGTTAATCGGGAGATGCCTTCTGCTTTAGTTAACAAAATTCTTCCTCTGATTGACAAATCTCTTTGAAGCCAAGAGTTCAGTTTTTTTTGTACATTACTTATAATGGGGTCAAAGTTCAGAACACATCTAGTGTTTTGATCCTTGTTGATCGTTATGCCGAGATAGGTGACAGAGTCTTTAACAGGGATATTATGGATGGAGGACGTGTTACAATCTTTTAGGGCTAATAGTTCACATTTATTAATATTAAGGAAGAGTCCCGAGGCTCTAGAAAATTTCTCAACTATGGTAATGGCTAAAGAAACCTGAGAAGCGTCTTTTAAAAATAAAGTGGTATCATCTGCTAGTTGACTAATTATAATCTCTTTTTCAGCAATAGTGATACCTTTGAGATGGTTGAGTTTGATGAGGTCTGACAGTAACTGAGTGCAGATCAAAAAGAGGTACGGGGAGACCGGGCAGCCTTGTCTGACACCTCGCTTTAGGTCAAATCTGGGAGATGTACCTGTGCAAAGTTTGATTGAACAATTAGCATTTTTGTACATGGTTTTGATTGCTGCACAAAAGTAAGGGCCAAAACCAAATTTATTTAATGCCTGAAAAATAAAGTTGTGTTCAATGGTGTCAAAAGCTTTGCGGAAATCTAGAAATAATATAAGACTGTCATCATCACACAAATCTGCATAGTCGATAAGATCTAGCACTAGCCTGATGTTGTTAGCTTGTATATGTCTTTGTGTCATAAAACCATTTTGACTTTCATCAATTATAAAACTGAGAACACTTTTCATTCTCATTGCAAAAATACGAGCTAGAATTTTATAGTCACTGTTAAGAAGACAGATCGGACGCCAATTACCAATCAGAAGGGGGTCTTTTTTTGGTTTCGGAATCAATGTCAAAAGGCCTTGACATAGAGTGGGAGGAAGAGTTTGGTTCTCAATGCATTGTGCGAATAGCCGATGATGGAAGGGGGCCAGTTGTTCTGCAAAGGCAATGTAGAACTCGACGGTGCCAACATCTAATATTTTATTCAGAATAGAACACAAATCACAGATCAAAAGTTTAAACTGAGAGAATGTATCAATTTTAAGGGAAAAATATGTTGTTTCAAAATTTCATGGCGTCAACAAATCCCAAAAAAGTTGGGACAAGTCCATTTTTACCACTGTGTGGCATCCCCCCTTCTTCTTACAACACTCAACAGACGTCTGGGGACAGAGGAGACCAGTTTCTCAAGTTTAGAAATAGGAATGCTCTCCCATTCATGTCTAATACAGGCCTCTAACTGTTCAATCGTCTTGGGCCTTCTTTGTCGCACCTTCCTCTTTATGATGCGCCAAATGTTCTCTATAGGTGAAAGATCTGGACTGCAGGCTGGACATTTCAGTACCCGGATCCTTCTCCTACGTAGCCATGATGTTGTGATTGCTGCAGAATGTGGTCTGGCATTATCTTGTTGAAAAATGCAGGGTCTTCCCTGAAAGAGATGACGTCTAGATGGAGCATATGTTGTTCTAGAACCTGAACATAGTTCTCTGCATTAATGGTGCCTTTCCAGACATGCAAGCTGCCCATGCCACAAGCGCTCATGCAACCCCATACCATCAGTGATGCAGGCTTCTGAACGGAGCGTTGATAACAACTTGGGCTATCCTTGTCCTCTCTGGTCCGGATGACATGGCGTCCCAGTGTTCCATAAAGAACTTCAAATCGTGACTCATCTGACCACAGAACAGTCTTCCATTTTGCCACACTCCATTTTAAATGACCCCTGGCCCAGTGCAAACGTCTGAGCTTGTGGAGCTTGCTTAGAAATGGCTTCCTCTTTGCACTGTAGAGTTTCAGCTGGCAACGGCGGATGGCACGGTGGATTGTGTTCACTGACAATGCTTTCTGGAAGTATTCCTGAGCCCATTCTGTTATTTCCTTGACAGTGGCATTCCTGTTTGAGGTGCAGTGATGTTTAAGGGCCCGGAGATCACGAGCATCCAGTAGAGTTTTATGGCCTTGACCCTTACGCACAGCGATTGTTCCAGATTCTCTGAATCTTTTGATGATGTTATGCACGGTTGATGATGATAACTTAAAAGTCTTTGCTATTTTACGCTGGGTAACACCATTCTGGTATTGCTGCACTATCTTTCTGCACAACAATGGTGGAATTGGTGATCCTCTTACCATCTTGGCTTCTGAGAGACACTGACACTCTGAGAAGCTCTTTTTATACCCAATCATGTTGTCAATTGACCTAATTAGTGTTAATTGTTCTTCCAGCTGTTCGTTATATGCTCATTTTCCTTTTTCCAGCCACTTATTGCTATTTGTCCCAACTTTTTTGGGATTTGTTGACACTGTGAAATTTTGAATCAACATATTTTTCCTTTAAAATTTTACATTTACTCATATTAAACTTTTGATCTGTCATCTATGTGCTATTATGAATAAAATATTGACATTTGCCATCTCCACATCATTGCATTCAGTTTTTATTCACAATTTGTTTAGTGCCCCAACTCTTTTGGAATCCGGTTTGTAAATAACATTTAACACAAGTTAAAGTGCTGCATATCATATGGCTGTTACTGAATATATGTCACCAGCTCTTTCAGCTGTTGCACAATTTTTGTAGCAAATAAGCCTAAATAAGAAGGCTATGTTCTGAAAAAGGAACATGTTTTAAATATCGGTATCGGCATTGGTTATCGGCCGAATAAGTTTCAACATATCGGCATATCGGATATCAGCCAAAAATCCAGCATCGTGCATCCCTATATTTTTTGCTATTTTTGGGTGACACCGAGCACATAATCTCTTTCCATCTCATATGATGCGAATGACAACTTGAACTTTAAACTTTTTGCGCAGCATTGCAAGTAAAAATTAGATTGAACACACACAATATATACTGTTTTGGGTTCACAACATGAAGTAAACGTCCATGCATAAACTGCAGAAGTTCATAATGTTCCATACTATAGAGTGTATAGATGTCCAGCTGAAGCAAAGCATTACTGTCATCCATCAAGTATATTATTTTACCAACTGAAATTACTGAAGTTTTATGATTTGGTGGAATATAATATTTTGTTAGTTATGTATAGAGCTCAGAACAACACACTACACTGTACCTTCAAACATTCAAATGCATTTTGTAAAAAGGAAAAGTTGCTACAATCTTAAGGGAACAGAGATTTTTGTAAAACCACAGTACAAAACCAGTTTAAAGGGTCGGTCAGTTTCAATACAGGGAATTGGCTTGTGGAATAGTTTGGAAAATGATGTAAAAAAGAAAAGAAAAAGTAAAGTCAATGTTTATGTTTAAGAGAATGATCAAAACTAAATTGTTGAAAAAAAAACCATATAAATTAGTTAAATGTGAAATGTACTAGAAATTGAAAATTATGATGATGATGGAGGGAGTGGTGGCACAGAGGTTAGAGACACTGGGCTTGTGATCCGAAGGTTGCCGGTTCAAGCCCCGGTACCGACAACATCAAAAAACGTGGGTGGAAAAAGGTGAAACACCCACACCTGCCTCCCTCATTCGCCCCACTCCGGGCCCCTGAGCTAGGCCCTTAACCCCCCCTAAAAAACAGGTCTCATCAGAACTTTCTTCAATTAAACTGCTCCAAGACTGAGGCCATACTGATTGGCACCCCTCACCAGATACAAACATCAACTTTAACAACAATCTCCTTCTCTGGTCAAGACATCCCCCTCTCCACCTCTGTTACAAATCTTGGAATAAAAATGGACTCTCATCTTACATTTGAAAATCACATTAAGCATCTGTTTAAAACCTGCTTCTTCCATCTTCGAAACATCTCCAGACTTCGCCCATCTCTAACTTTTTCTGATGCTGAGAAACTCGTCCATGCCTTTGTCTCCTCCAGGCTCGACTACTGCAACTCCCTGTTTATTGGAATCCCTGGCAAAAACCTTCAGAAGCTTCAATATATTCAAAACAGTGCAGCAAGGATCTTGTTGAGAGTTCGTAAATTTGAACATATTACACCCATTCTCCATAACTACCATTGGCTTCCTGTCACCTACAGAATTCAATACAAGACTGCTCTCATTACACACCAATGCTTACACGGAACTTCACCAGATTATCTAAAGGATAATCTTGCACCATATCATACCTGTCAAGTTTTGGATTTAAAAATAAGGGAAATTTTCTGCCGGGTACGCTGAGCCATCCCACTAGCCCAGGGATCTGCAACCTTTATGATCAAAAGAGCCATTTCTGCCCCTTTGTTCACTAAATTAAACGTTTCCGGAGCCACAATACCTGCTACAACTGGGATTCTCAACTGGTGGCCCACAGACCACTTTAAGTTTGTTAAAGGACAATTTTCTGACCGGTAGTTTTCTGGCCATTGTAAAGCTGAAAATATCTAATGATTTGTTGATATTTTTACATTTTAAGACTAAAAAAGACCAGATTATCATAAAGAAGGAAAAATAATGTGATCTTTCCCAATTAAAAAATAAAATAATGAACTATGCAGGTCTAGGTAAATTATTTTAATTGTGGAAAAATTAAATATCCTACTTCGAATAAATAAAGTTAACTTATGTTTTACTCCTTCTATTAGTTCTAGTATTCACACATTTGCAAAGGAAATGACAGGAAAAACTGCTAAAACTAGCCCTTTTTGTTGTTATAAGAACAAATAAAATTCAGTTTAAAGTTAGTTTTGATCAAAGCTTGGAAGAGCCACTGCTGAGGGACCAAAGAGCCGCATGTGGCTCCAGAGCCGCAGGTTGCAGACCCCTGCAAAGTCCAGGACCCCTTACATTTTAAGACAGGTTTACAAGAAATCTAAAATAACTACCTATCAGCCTCTTTCAAACCAGTTATGTGATCACAATCTGATAGGCTTACCTTTGTGCTTGACGGATTTTTCATGCTGACGGACATCGTTCCTTCCCCCATGAGAGACACTAAAGTCGCAGTTACAAATCTTAAAAAACGCGTAATAAACTTTAGGAAAGTAAATTTGCTGTCCCATTTTTCAACATATTTACACGAAGTCTTAACTTTTTTGGCAGGGACGCGTCCTCTCTCGTTACTTCTCGTTACATCCATCTCTGTGTTTTTCCGGGTTTGTTGAACAAACTTTGTTCCGCTGCCAACACTAACATCGCGAGAACTGCCACCGAGGCTACTGCAGGTGGCAGTTCTCGCGAGGCTAGTGACAGAGGCACCGGAATGTTTTTTTTATTTTTTAAATAATATTATAATACGGGAGATTTCCGGGAAAATAATAATTCGGGATGACGACGGGAAAGAGGGGTAAAATACGGTAGTTTCCCGGCCAAAACGGGATACTTGACAGATATGCACCCTATTCCTCCACCCGGTCTCTACGATCACAGAACAATAATCTCCTTCACATTCCACGAACCAAATTAAGGACCATGGGAGACAGGGCATTCTGTGTGGCTGCCCCCCGCCTATGGAACTCTCTTCCTGACTA
>JBBPBX010024106.1:16145-39955 GCA_038048925.1 Garcialebias charrua | reverse complement strand
TATATATATACATACATACATACATACATACATACATACATACATACATACATACATACATACATACATACATACATACATGCATATGTAGTCACATGCACATCTACATATCTATATACAATACCTGCATGTGCATCCCTTTATCTATATGTGTGTGGTTGTGAGCATGCATAGGTGTATAAGGCTTCTCTAATAGAACATTCAATAGTGACCGTGAAGCATTAGAGACCCGACCCCCAAGACCCGAGGCAGACAAAGGGGGGACCAGAGCCCAAGACCCCAAGAGGGACCCTGAGCATAGAGCCCCGAGGGCCACCCAGACAGGATGAACCACACGCCCACCCCCCAGATCCAACCATAGGGGAGAACCAGAAGAGCCCCACCAGCGACTACACACAATGACCCCCCGGGCCAATAGCGACATACTCACAGGTCCCCGCCGGAACCCGCTGCACCGATGTAGCCCCAGGAGTAGACACCAAGGCCCAGGCACAGAGGTCGCACACCCCTCAGGCCCAGGCCCAACAGGACCAGATTACCCGAGCCCCACCAGTCAGTAACCAGGCCGAGCCGACACACGCCCAAGCGCCCTGCCCCCGAGGGCCCCAAGCGCGCCGGCAGGAAAAGGCACACCCCACTAGGGGGCGCGTGGCAGGGGCGCGACACCAAGCAGCCCCAGCTGTATCAAAGAGGGGGCAGTATAAGTCCAGGCCTGACAAATAATCATTCATACACAGACACAATCACACAGACCCACCCTCATCTTCACCTTCACTCACTCAAAGACATACAATAACGACACATTCCATTCATATTCCCGATACGCACTCTATACCCCCCAGGTGGTCCAAGACATGTACCTGCCCCCTACATGGAAGGTACATTTTGAAGAAAATTGTAGCACCTTCCCATAAACTTTCCAACATTATATCCGGCCAATACTAGCTCGTCTTAATGCAGGGAAAAGTTTTAGGATGAAATCCATCCATCCATTATATATTTTTACCTACTTCTTTCATTTTGGGTCATGGGTGTGGCCGGTGCTCATGTCCAGCAATCACTGTGCGAAGGGCGGGGTACACCCTTGACAGGTCACCATTCCATCACAGGACCACATAGAGACAAACGAGACAAACAATCATTCACTCTCTCACTGGTACAATTTAGAGTTACCAATCAGCCTAACGTGCATGTTTTTGGTCTATGGGAGAAAACTAGAGTACCCGGAGAAAACCCACGCATGCACGGAGAGAACATGCAAATTCCACCCAGAAAGGACCCTGGACTGGGATTTGAACTGGCAACCTTCTCGTTGAGAGGCAACAGCTCTACTAGTTGCACCACCATGCTGCCCAGGATGAACTTGGAAAATTTAAATTGTAAGACACTGTTTACTACGGAGCCCCTAAAGGGACATGGGGAGAAAATAATAAATAATAATGCTGAGAAACTAAGTTGGGATCCTGAGAAACTTTCTCAGGATCCTGAGAAACTTTCTCGGGATCCTGAGAAACTTTCTCGGGATCCTGAAAAACTTTCTCAGGATCCTGAGAAACGTTCTCGAGATCCTGAGAAAGTTTGAAACTCTCGGGATCCTGAGAAAGTTTCTCGGGATCCTGAGAAAGTTTCTCGGGATCCTGAGAAAGTTTCTCGGGATCCTGAGAAACTAAGTCGGGATCCTGACTTAGTTTCTTAAAGTTGCTTGAAGCTGATCGATGTCCGTTGTGTTTCAACAGTTTAAAATTGCTGTTCTTACTGAGGAAGCTCAGTTAGCTTGTGTTGTGTGGTGCCGCCATATTCCAGAAATTTTTGCTATGGTTGTGGAGCGTTTATGAGCTGTAAAGAGTCCGTGAAGTTGTGTTCTGCTGTGCTAAGCTAATGTAAAAGCTACGTGTCAATCACGTCTGTTTACGAGCTGTGATTGGATGAAACAAGAAGCTGGATGAAACGAGAGCTGTGATTTGTCAGTTACACAGTCGTATCTGTAAGGCGAGCGCTGATTCGCCGAAAGTGGTGACGCAATGCGTTGCGACCAGGCCACTTTTGACGTCATTTCCAGGCGTTGCATTGAGTCGAAGTACAATTTAAACCCACAAGAAAAACAGAGATTTTTGTAAAGTTTAGAAAACTTAATAAAAGCCATCTAAACTGTCTAACCACATCGATTTGTCTCTTAAAAGAACGTGATTCAAGCGGTTATCACATCCCGACTAAAAACTAATTGTAAAATGTTGATTTTGACCGAATTGTTAGATGCTACACGCAAGCTAACATTTAGTTTCTCAGGATCCCGAGAAACTTTCTCGGGATCCTGAGAAATTAAGTCGGGATCCCGAGAAACTAAGTCGGGATCCTGACTTAAGGCCCCAATATATCTGTTTCTTTTGCCTCACGCCGCTCGGCGCCGTGGGAGCGCCGCGGCAAAAGCCTTTGATCACGGGCGTGAGCGCGCCAAGGTCAAATTTTACTACGCCTACACGCGCGCGTTGATAAACTGCCTCGCGTGTCAGCAAATGACCAATCAGCGACCTCAATTTGTCCTGCTCCGCCCGGCTGCAGCTGTTGGAGCCTGCACTCAGAGAGCTGCGCTTGCACTGAACTATATATGAACTGCCTGCGCGCTGCACACGCCAGTCCAGCGGCGTGAGGCAAAAGAAACAGGTATATTGGGGCCTTTAGTTTCTCAGGAATCTGTTTTTTTTTCTCACCCCATGACCCTTTAGGGGCTCCGTAGTTTTCACAAGTTGATGTAATTCTGGAAGAGGCTTTTGATACATTTCTAGATTTGGATATATTCTTGGCCTTTTGTCATGGCTCACGTAGCAAAATACATAATTGTACTTAATACCCTGATGCATGCTTAATTGTACTTAAGTTTTACTTTTAGAGTTAAATTCCAGCTGTCCAACAAACTACAGAAGTACCGTATACAAATCACACAGAGGCTTCTCTGATGCAGCTGGCAAACCTTCACTGTCAGACATGTTCTGACACATAGCTTTGGTTTAGGGTTGGGTTTTTGTTCAATTAAATTTAATTTATAACATGTTTCCATCTTTTATAATCATCATTATTGTTGTTGTTGTTGTTCGATGACATGAAAACTTTTTATAGATGTTGCATTTAGGAAAACTGAAATTCTAGATAATAAAAAAAACACATAAGGCCCCCCAAAAAAGTAAAATGAAAAGTTGGATTTTCTTAGATAAATTATGTAATTATATTTATATAATCTGAGTTTTTGACTTTTTTTTGGTTGCTCAATAGGAATTCGCTGTAAAATGCAGAAGAAAAAAATAAATGGTAAAGTGTCTCCATTTATCATTTCCATGGTTATCTGAAGTCCTTGTTGAATGGAGATTACAACATTTCATAAAGAAACAGATGATGGTGGAGAGGTCATGACCTTTGAGCTGGCTCTGACAGTCTAATCTCTGGAATAAGGCTGCTGACATCCCAGTTATGTTCTTCTGACCACAAAAAAGGGTTTTGTTTCAAAATTCTGAACACGACACGTCTAACATTATAAAAAGGCAAATATTCAGATTTATATATATTTTTTATTACTGTATGCCATTGATGTTTTTTGTATAACTTTATGTGACAAAATTATCTTATCCAGTCTGTTTATTTTTCTTTATAGATTTCAAAAATACTTTATGACTGGAACAGTCTTCCTTCTGTATTCATCTTTTGTTTTTGATCTTTTTAAAACTACGTTGGACATAGGAAACATAATTTCATCCAACTGTATTTTGAAAATTGCTGGAATGACAACAAAATAAACTTGAAATTAAAGATGTTGGTCAGAGTCAGAGTCAGAGAGTCTTTATTGTCATTTGCACCGCATGTAGTACATGTGATGAAATGAGATTATGTACACAGGGTCCCAGTTACATCCAACAACAAAATGTAAGAGAAAAACAGTAATAACATCTAGGATATGAACTAAGAAAAACATCCAACTAGAAATACACTAAGCCCTAGAGTAATAGAAAAACGTCATTACAAACAGCAGCACGAACATGAGTCTTTATGAGCAGATGGTCACAGATGAACACAGCAACAAGAAAACAGATCAGCATCAGCATGATGTGATATTTCACAGTGATTATTCTTATTATTTATTTATTCATGAGTCTAACAGCCTCAGGGTAGAAGCTGTTCCTCAGTCTAGTGGTTCTACATTTGATGCTCCTCAACCTCCGTCCTGAGGGGAGTGGGGCAAAGAGTGTGTGTGCTGGGTGAGTGGGGTCTTTCATGATGCAGGTGGCTCTTTTCCTGCATCTCGAAGTGTAAATGTCTGTGATGGTGGGGAGACTGACTCCAACAGACTTCTGTGCAGCCTTCACCACTCTCTGCAGAGCTTTTCTTTCTGCAACTGTGCAGCCCCCATGCCACACGTTGATGCTGGAGCACAGGATGCTCTCCACTGCACACCTGTAGAAGGAGGTGAGGACTGGGCTACTCAGACCAGCTCGTCTCAGCCGTCTGAGGAAGTAGAGTCTCTGATGACCTTTCTTGATCAGGCTGGTGGTGTTGTTGGTCCAGCTGAGATTATCATTCAAGTGTACCCCCAAGTACTTGTAGCTGGAGACCACTTCCACCACTGATCCACCTATGTTCAGTGGGGTGTGGGTTTGTTTGTTCCTTCTGAAGTCCACAATCATCTCCTTTGTCTTCTTCACATTCATGTGAAGGTTATTCTCTTTGCACCAGCTCTCCAGGTGTTCCACCTCCTGCCTGTAGCTGGACTCATCATTGTTTGTGATGCATCCCACCACCGCTGTATCATCTGCAAACTTTACAATATGACAACCTGGATGGGTAGCTGCACAATCATATGTGAGCAGAGTGAACAGAAGGGGGCTCAACACACATCCTTGAGGAGAGCCAGTGCTGAGGGTAATGGTGGAGGAGGAGAAGTTGTGGATCTTCACGGACTGAGGTCTGTTTGTTAAGAAGTCTAGGACCCAGTTACAAATGGAGGGGCTTAGTCCAAGTGTGGATAGTTTGTCCATCAGAGTTTGGGGGATCATGGTGTTGAAGGCAGATGTGAAGTCCACAAAGAGCATACGGACGTAGGAGTCTTTCTGATCCAGGTGGGTGAGAGCAGTGTGGACCACGGAAGAGATGGCGTCCTCTGTTGATCGGTTCTCACGGTAAGCATACTGATGAGGGTCCTCGTTGATGTTGACGGTTGTTTTGATGTGGGTCATGACCAGTTTTTCGAAGCATTTTGCGACTATCGGGGTGAGGGCCACCGGCCGATAGTCGTTCAGACCAGTCACTGTGGAGCTTTTTGGGACTGGGATGATGGTGGCGGTCTTCAGGCAGGTGGGGACTGTTTCCAGGGCAAGTGAGGTGTTGAAGATGTCAGCCAGCACCTCACAGAGCTGGTCCGCACATTCCTTCAGAACTTTCCCGGGGATGTTGTCCGGTCCAGTTGCTTTATGAGGGTTGATCCTTCTGAGACTACTCCTCACTTCTGTTGCAGTCACGCTGAGATGCTCTTCATCTGGTGATGAGGTGAGTCTGGTGCTGGGTGGTCTGTTTGGGTCTTCAAACCGTGCATAACGCCAAAAATACACCACACGCGTTGCAGCTCCGCCCCGCTCCGGTCCGACCTCCGCAGCAAATACGCACCCATTATAATCAATGACAGAATTTACACTGGCTCCGCACGGCGGCGGAGAGCTGCGGAGAGCGGACGGCAGTCCGTCAAAATTAGAAATTTTTCTATTTCTGCCGGATGACGGAGCTGTGCCGTAGTCAACTTTTGAAGATTACGTCGCACCAACAGGAAAAGGAACGAGCACAACTTCCGTATTTACAAAATAAAATCACCACAGGCGGACTAATCCTAGCTCTATACGGATTTATTTGTACAAAAATGCTGTCAAACTATCATTTATGGCATTCTATGACTAAACTATTATATTTATGACTATGACTACGCCTAATAACGCAATACAAGAAATAAATAAATAAAAAAGTATTTTATTCTGAAATGTAAACATCACTTCCTGTTGCTCAAACCATGTAGCTCATTTACGAGAGAAGATCAAGGCAGCAGTCTCTCTACAGTTGTTCTCCTTCTTCCACCGAATGAATTGTTTTGTTCTGACTTACTTATTTATCACTTGATTTATCGCGCGATCTCGCACGTGTCTCGGAGCGGCGCATCCAGGCGGACCTGAGCGGAGCGCAGGCAGTGGAAATTGGACTCGCTCAGCTGCGACCTGCGGACCGGAGCGGGGCGGAGCCGCGTGCAGTGTATTTTTGGGGTGAAACTTGTTGAGGGCATCAGGCAGAGATGGGTCTTTGGGGCACTGTTTGCTCCTGCCTTTATACTGTAATCAGTTATGCATTTGATGCCCTTGTTGTTGCCTCAATGGATGAGATTTTCCCCATACAATTACTTAACACTCCAAAGAAAATTACAGGGATAAAAAATATTTAAGTTTAAAAAATAATAATTTTTTTACTGTTTATATATTTTACATTTTTATTTTTTTTTTCTTGCAGGAAGTGCTTACAGGGAATGTATGGAAAATGGCACTTGGGCATTGAAGATCAATTATTCAAACTGTGAGCCTATTTTGGAGGAGAAGGTTTGTATGGAGACATGAAATCATTCCTGTGCTACTTCACTCTGAAAACGACCTTAAACATTATGATCCATCCATCCATCCATCATCCATCTATCCATCCATCTATCTAGCCATCTTACATCCATCCACCCAACTAACCAACCATCCAGCCAACCATTCATCCATCCATCCATCTATCATCAATCCATCTATCAACCCATATATCCATCCATCGATCATCCATCCATCCATCTATCCATCCATCATCCATCCATCTATCAATCCAACCATCCATCCATCCATCATCCATCTATCCATCCATCTATCTAGCCATCTTACATCCATCCACTCAACTAACCAACCATCCAGCCAACCATTCATCCATCCATCCATCCATCTATCATCAATCCATCTATCAACCCATATATCCATCCATCGATCATCCATCCATCCATCTATCCATCCATCATCCATCCATCTATCAATCTATCCATCCATCCATCCATCCATCTATCCATCATCTTTCCGTCTATCTAACATCCATTCACTCAACTAACCAATCATCCATCCATCTATCCAACCATCCATTCATCCATTCAACCACCCATCCTTCTATTCAACCATCCATTTATACATCCATCCACCCACCCACCCACATATCTGTTCATCCATCCACCCCCCCACCCATCAACATCTGTCCATCCATCCAACCATCCACTCTCCCACTCCCTCATCCATCCATCCATCCATCCATTCAACCAACCATCCATCATCCATCCATTCATCCAACCAACTACTCAACCATCCATCCATCCACCCATCATCCATTCATCAAACCAACTATTCAACCATCCATCCATCCATTCATCAAACCAACTATTCAACCATCCATCCAACCATCCATTCAACCATCCACCCTCCCACTCCTTCATCCATTCATCCATCCATTCAACCATCCACCCTCCCACTCCTTCATCCATCCATCCATCCATCCACCTACCACCAACACCCCCATATACACAGACACACACACTATATGCATCCACCCATCCATCCATCCTTCCATCCATTTTTCTGGGTTCTGCTCTAATTTCTTGGACATTTTAAACCATGACAAGTGTGTCGTGACATGCACTTTCTTTCCTTTAATGTAAATCCTAAAGAATATTTACCATGCACTCCTGTACCTCCAGTGCTTTTAATGGTATGCATCAACTATAAAAATTTCTTGATAAATGTTGAAGAAATGTTGGGACATTTAGCAGCTAGCAATCAAAATATGCATCGGAGAACAATATCATATATTCCCATACCAAGTTCTAGCTCAATATTTGTCAATTTTTTACTAAGGATCCTTGTGTTTAATGAAGTAGCTGTGGTGTCCATATTGAATTAAAAACATAATTTAGGAAACTGTTAGCATGCTGAAATACACAGAAAAAGATAATAATTGTATATTCCAGACATGTTTTACTTTTTCAAATGTGCTAATCAATGTGTTTTAATCTGTAAATTTATAATAAAAACTTTTTAATTTATTTAATTTTAGCCAATAACCTCTTTAAATTTTACAATATACATCAAAACATTTTCTTCAATTCACTTCTATGATTTAATCAAATATCAGCTTTTGCTGATAGAGTCCAGTCAAATTTGTTCCTGACAGAAAACTATATCATCTAGCATAATATATTTTTCTGATTAATAGCTTTTCTTACATATCAGTGATTTTAATCTAAGCAATATTAAAGTAATATTAGCTTCAAATGGACCCCACTCATTTTTTAATAGTTGGCAGGCCATATACACAATTGTTTCATGATCTGTTTAGTAGTCTACTCTGCACGTATAAGCTCAGTTATGTAAAGAACGGAATATTCATGTATGTCACATCCTCTGCATATGATGAATTTATTTGTCTCCAAGCTTTTCTCCCCATCCTTTTGTAATGTAGCCGTAAGAATAAGCAATAATATATGTTGTCTTTTCAGAGGAAATACCCCATGCATTATAAGATAGCCCTGATCATCAACTTCCTTGGCCACTGTATCTCTGTGGGAGCTCTGGTCGTGGCTTTTGTTCTCTTCTTGTGCTTAAGGCAAGTACAGACATAATCTAAATGTGGTCTGTATGCAGTAGACTAGATAAAGGATAATCAGTGAAAATCATGTCATATTCTAGCACAGCTCACCATTATCTCGCTTATGTCAAATGAACAAATCTCTGCAGCCCAAATCAGTGAACCACTATTATTAACAAAGGTTTGATGCATTTTTTTAACCCTTCTGCCTTTGAGGCAGTTGTGATTTTTGTTACTTCTGTTTTAAAGAGATGCACACACTCATCAGGTGGTCTCTGTATTAAAACTTTGTTTTCATTAAGTAAAACAAGAATGTTATTTTCTAATATTAAATAGCTTTCATTTCTTCTAAAAACAAGTATTAACAACAGAATTTTGCATGGCACCTGCCTGTAAGAAGGTCCTGGGTTTACTCCCCGATGTGGACCTGAGGTTTATCTGTGTGGACTTTGTGTATTTTCCTCATGTTTGTGTTGGCTGTCTCCAAGTTCTCCCACAGTCTAAAAAACATGCATGTTAGGCTGCCTTCAGGCCTAGGCCTCCCTTGCAAATGAGATATGTGATCTCAGTGGGATTTGCCTGATAAGGTTAATAAATAAACACAGTTGTTAAAAAATAATGCATTCAATTTGTAGAGCACTTTACATTTATAAATCTCAGAGTGCTACTTTTCAAGAATAATTGGCATAGCAGTGGAAGGACATTCCATGGAGGCTGACAACTGGACCAAGAGAAAGCATGATGAAGAGGGTAGGGTTAGGCACTAGGGCTTTAACGGACTACTCGAGTAATCGACACATCGATTCCTAGTCATCTATCGAGTTTTATAATTTCACATCGAGTATTCACAGTGACGTCATCACGTCGCAGTTACAGAATTGAAAGTGAATCAACTTCCTGTTTGGAGCACGTTGCGAACCAGTGTTACACCAAATTCTGTGACCACCGTATGTTGTGACCATAGAGGGCGGTGTTGCATGCACTGTTGCAGGTCACAGAATACTGTATAGTGTAACACCGGGTCCAGTCGAACAAACCAGAACCAGCTTCCACTGACCTTGTTTCACAAACAAAAAGCAAAAAATATGAATCTCTAAACCTATAAATAAAAACCTATAAACATAATTATCCCTAAAACTAACCCTAATGCGAAGCACTGCGGGTGGTGCGGAGTGGTCAACCGCCCCACTGTTTTTTGTTTTGTTTTTGACGTGCCGCACATTTCTTTCACTTTTGTAGCTTAATAATAATAATTAATAGTTTTGGGTTTCCTGTGATTTATCTGCAGAATGATAAATGGTAGTCCAGCATAATGTACACTCCCAACGTTTTGTTGGTCCTTTTTTTTGTAAATATTAAATGACTTTTTTTTTCATCTTAAGATCCTATGACATCATCAACTACTCGAGTTCTACTCGAGCTTTATTATGTTAATGTCGAGTTAAAAAATTATCTGCTCGTTCAACCCCTAGTACTGACCCTTTAGGAGCCCCACATATGAGTCTTAGACTTGGCTCTTCCAATGGCAATATTTTCAGTCCTATTTAAAAGATAAGACCAGAACCAGTCAAGAGCAATAACATGACGTCCAAAAGAAGGAAAGAAGCAGTTTAGGATAATCTTGTGATGAGTGATGTCAAATACTGAACATACATCACAAAGGATAAGAAGAGAGAGTGAGCCGGCATCTGCTGCCATAACAGATCATTGGTGATCCTAATCAAAAGTGCTTCAGTGGAGGGTGCGAAGCAGAACCCAGAGTGAAACTGAAAGTTATGCACCATAACTCATGTTCCCTGAAGGAAGGGAACGAGGTGCAACATACTTGCTATGGGAATTGCGCCCCCGCACGATTACCTGAAGGAATACAATCACGCCTTTACGGCTAGGGCGTCAACGTCGCGCCAGAGGCCCCGCCCTCTGGGTATTTAAGCGACTGACGCCCATCCATCTTTCTCCAAAATTGCACTTCACCGAGCTTTCAGCATTGAAAAGGGCCAGATATGTTGCACCTCGTTCCCTTCCTTCAGGGAACATGAGTTATGGTGCATAACTTTCAGTTCCCTTATCAGTCAGTCTCTCGGTGCAACATACTTGCTATGGGAACGTAATTCATTCACGCCCTTGAAATGCTCAGCAAAATGCATGCTAGTGTGAACGTCTGCCCTTGACCAGCAGGCATCTCAAGGCTACTTTCTACTGTGTGTTAGAAAGAACAGCCTGAGTGACGTCACACGCAGTAACATCCAAACTGTAATGCTTTGCAAAAGTGTTTAATGAGCTCCAGTTCGCAGCAGCACAGATGTCTGCAACTGGTACGCCCTTGAACAATGACCAGGAGGTGGCCAAGCCCCGAGTGGAGTGAGCGTGCACTCCAGAGGGCACCTGTTGACCTTTGCTACTGTACGCCCTTTTAATGGCCTCAGTCACCCAATGTGAAAGGTGTTGTTTTGATAGGGCCTTTCCGGTAGCAGGTGCTGCAAAGCACATGGACAGTTGATTTGTTTTTCTCCATTCGGCTGTTCTCTGCATGTAAGTGCGTAAAGCTCTCACGGGGCAGAGAGCCTTCAGCCTTTCCTGTTCCTGAGTGAGTACAGGAGCAGGTGGGAAGGAGGAGAGATCAAAGTCTAGACTCCTGTGGTTCAAAATCAAGACCTTGGGGGTGTATGCGGGATTAGGCCTTAAGGTGACCTTTCACCCGTCAGGGGCAAATCTGGTACACATTGGATGTACAGACAATGCATGAAGGTCACCCACGCATTTCGTCGAACAAAGTGCCAAGACTAGAGCGGTTTTATAAGATAACAAGTCTATCTTAACCTCACTCAGTGGCTCGAATGGAGGATCACAGAGAGTCCCCAAGACCAGACTAAGATCCCAACCAAGGGTCAGGATCCTGTTGGGTGGTTTTGTCCTAAGCACGACCTTCATAAATCTTATTATGATTGGATATGCGTCAGGTGTCCTGTGTCCCCAGCCTTCGTGACAGGCTGAAATAGCTGATAGGAAAACTTTAATCGTTGAGAAAGAACAACCTTTTTCCAGTAAATCCTGAAGGAAAATCAGGAGCTGAGTCAGGTCGCATGAGTAAGAAATAATATTTCTTTCTGAGCACCAAGCCTAAAAATATGCCACTTCCGTGCATAGAGGGACTGTATTGATAAAGCACGATCATTTTGTATGGTTTTTACCACATTTTCCGGCAGGCCTGATGCCATCAGCTTGTTCTTTTCTGCCAACAAGCTAAAATTTTTAACAGTCCTCAGCCTAGGCGGCGAGGCTACTTCTTCTGGTGGCATAGTTTGACCTTGAAGAAGAGCAGTTGGTGTATCCAGTTCCCCTCCAGGGACCCCGGAAGCCGTGACCCCTTGGAGGTCAACCAAGTTTGGGAGAAGGCCTTTTTGTTGATGTGCTACCAGGGTTCTCATCGAGAATGATCGAGGGCAGATACAACCTGTTGTCTTTTTTAGACAGAAAAGGAGCAGAATGTCTGCTTTCTCTCTCCTTGTTTTGGGTCATGGGACTGAAAAGCTGCGAATTTTGTAAACGAGCAGATCTTCTGACCCCCACGTGTTTCTTGGATAGGTCCAGTTTACTGGTCCTTGGCATTAACAGAGCGTTGGAACCAGACAAACCTGCCAGGGTCTACGTTTCACCCGTTGGGGGGATACTGTTTAAAAGCAGAGCTGGACCAGCACAGTGAGAGAGGTCACGTGCTGCGGGATCACTGCTTGAACATTGCGTGTCACTTATTAATAATAAAGGGACAGCTGCAACGTGAGAACGTGGAGATGGTTCTTTGTGTTTGGCAGACTTTAAATTGTTTGGTGATAAGGAGCCCAGTTCTTTCCGAGTGACAGGAAGAGGAATCTGTTTCAGCTCTGAGCTGTTTACGCACACACCAGCCTGAACACAATTTATTTTGTGAATGTGTGAAGCTAGTGGTCACCTGTTGGCATCTGATGTGGTCCCCCCTATCGTTAGATTCTGTCGGCGCGTCTCCCTGAGGCGCGGACATGTCACGTGTTAGCTTGGTTAGTGTATTGGCCGCCCCGTCGTTCACAATGGAGCGGGGCTGGAGCACGTGATCCCCCTCACCTGTCTCCATGAGGGGTGGGGGGCCTGCTTGCAGACGCCTCTGTGCCTGTTCTCTACAGACGGAGCAGAGGCACCCCGCTGGGGTTTATTGATTATGTTAACACCCCGTGAGGCGTGAGGGAGGGGGGGGAACGGTCCCCTCCCTTTATGATGGCTGGCAGGCCAGAGGGACCTGAAGTTACTTGTGTTTGTTGCTTTTTTTATCAATAAAACAGAGAGGAACTGTTTTTTAGCTTTATTCGTGCTTAAGTGTAACGACATGTTTGAATTTATGTCACTCACAGCAGGAAAAACATGATTTGTGCATGCAACAGAGTTACCAGCCATTTGTACCGTGCTACAAATAAAGTCTGGATATGAACGGATCATTCCCCGTACCGCTTGGGCGGGTGACCGTGTAAAGTCAAGACGTGAACCTGGTTCATCAGGCACGTTTTTGTCTGTCGTCCCGGTTCGCCGAGGAGGCCCTGTGTCTGACCGCCTGGCGGGGGACGAACCTGTTTTTGCTCCATGCGTGCTCGGTACGAGGTTGGCCCGGCGGTGGTCTCTGCCGATGCTCATCCTCGTAGGCCGGCCGCTTCTGCGGTGGGGCACGCGTTGCCGAGCGGTGACGAGGCTGCGCAGGTCTGCCTCCAGCAGACTCCCTTGGGGGGGCGAAGCTTCTCCTGGGAATGCCCGCCCGGAGAGCTTCAGCCTTTGGTCCAGCTTGGTCTGAATTTGATCCAAAGCTTTTCCAAATAATCCCGTTGGCTCTATCGAGTGGTGGAGAAAAGATACCTTTGGTCCCTCGGGGAGATCCATTAAAGTCATCCACAGATGGTGTATCGCGATAACCACTCTGCCTGTGTACCTCTGCCCTGAGCAACAGCGGCTGTCCCCATCATGCGGAGCACAAAGTCTTTGCCCTGCGGGCTTCATCCAGCATGTCGGCTGCAGCCTGCTTGTCCGTTGTTACCTGGAGCTGTTGCAGTTTTTCAGCTAGGTAAGCCTGCATCAACGCGGACGCGTTCATGGCGCACGCCGCAAGTCCCTTAGCTCTGTAGCATTTCTCAAGAAGAGAAGCCGAGGCTCGACAAGCTTTGCTGGGAAGAGTTGGTTTTGTCCCGGATGACTTGGGAGCCAGGTGAGACGCCAGCGTGTCCTCAATTTGAGGCATGTTGGCTATCCCCACCTCATCCATCCCGTTAACGTTGAGGAACTGTGAGAGTGATAGGAGCATGGGAGCTCTGGGTTGAGGCCAGGTGTGAGTTAGTTCTGTGAGGAAGTCTAGGAATACGGGCATCCTTTGCCTTGTGGCGGCCTGCTGCTTCGAGTAAAAATAGTTTCCTACCAGCCTCGTGACCTGTTGACGAGGCGGAGGCTCTGGCCATCGGATGTGCAACGCATCCGTTGCTCTGTGACACAGGTTGATCAGAGCAGGGATGGAAAAGTCAGTTTCTGGGAGCACAGGTACCGGGGTCTGGGAGAGGTCTTCTCCCTGTTCCTCCAGTTTGACGTCTGCGTCCTCCACAGAAAATTTGCCTGAGGCTGAAATCGAGATCTCGTCCTCGTTCATCATGCCTCAAGTGTCGAATTCGACTGTTAAATCCACCATAGGGGCCAGCACGTCAGGGCTGTCGCCCCATTCGACTTGCGTGCTGTCGTGCAGAGCCATGTTCTCGAGCTCCGGCGTGGGAGTGAGGGGCTCGGTGGTGTCCGCATCTGCTGGCACTGCTCGGGCCCCCATGGCCTTGGCAATGAGGTCAACCCGGTGCCGCAGCAACGCATACAGCATCTGGCTGAAGTGTGGGCAAAAGTCGGGCGCATCCAGCGCTGTTTTTGCGTGTAGCATTCCCTGGCAGTCTGGACAGGCCTCATGGGTGTCCTTCGCCACGAGGGAGAAACCGCATCCGCTAGGACAGGCGCGCAAAGTTGGGCTTGCCGTCCTGCTGGTTTCCCTTGGAAGTCTTGTCTTTCGCTTTCCTTTCTCTGGAGGCATGTCCGAGATAAGGCGAGCGAGTCCTTCCAGAATCCTTTTTCATTTAATTTGTTTAGACGTCTCCTCCGTCATGTCGCTTTCGCTGGCTAGCCCGCTACAAATTAGCAGGGGTAGCAGTGTGACGCAGTTAGCGCCGTCGAGCAAAGCAGTCTGTGGAGAGAGGAGAAAAAAAATTTCTTCGAGGTTAAAGAAAATGTGCCGGACTAGCTTTCGCTAGTCCAGCAGTACACAGGAATAATTTTGTTTGCGCTCTGTGTAGGGAGCAAGCTCACCTCTGGTTGAGCGATGAAGTAACAGAGAAGTCCCGCGAAGAGAGGTAGTTCGGTTTTAAGCGAGGTGAAGGGCAAATAAGAGAAAGATGGATGGGCGTCAGTCGCTTAAATACCCAGAGGGCTGGGCCTCTGGCGCGACGTTGACGCCCTAGCCATAAAGGCGTGATTGTTTTCCTTCAGGTAATCGTGCGGGGCGCAATTCCCATAGCAAGTATGTTGCACCGAGAGACTGACTGATAAGGGAACCTCACTGTCATCAGATCCACTCTGCCAGTACGACCATGCTGCTGTAGATTTATTTATTTTTCACTTTTGGCACCTTGTTCGTATTTTTGTTGCAGGAATAAATCTCAGTTTATGTTAGTTTTGAGGTTGGCTCCGAGCCCGACTCCGCTCACATTAAGTGTGTACTTATAGTCAAACCGAACCTATGAGAATTGTGCTGTTGTTGTTCGGTGTATTGTTTTGCACTATTTGTGTTTAGCATATCTTCGATCTTTTAGCATGTATCTTATATCAGTATCTTATATATGAGATTTACCTGACTAAATAAAGGTTGAATGAATGTATCTCATATCTTAGATCCTGATTTACTGTTTCTTTTTACACTTAATATTTTTGCGATATAACTGGGACCCTGTGCACATAATTTCGTTCCGCCTCATGTACCATATGTGTTGGGAATGACAATAAAGAACCTTGAATCCTTGAGGGTGTCCATCTTTCATGATGCTTTGGGGACAGAGAGGACAGGAAAGAGACAAGAATAATACCAACAGCAGAACGTCTAGCTAAAACAAGAACAATCAAATGTCTACAGTCTGTCAGGTTTACATGTTAAACAGCTGCATGCGCTACACAAATATGAACTACATTTCAGCTGAAACAATCTCTCCTATAATATATTTTCATTCAATCTAACAACCTCTGCGTCTTCCTCATGACTCAGTTGTTACACATCAGTTGTCTATTGGTTTGGATTATATTTAGATTCATGTTCAACTTATGACTCAATTGCAGTTTCCATGTCAGGGTTCTGGCCACACTCCTGGTCATTGTTTCAATGAAACAATGTTGGGATTGTTTTAGAGCAGGGGTCTGCAACCTTTACAACCAAAAGAGCCATTTCTGCCTCTTCGTTCACTCAATTAAACGTGTCCGGAGCCGCAATACCTGCTACAACTGGGATTCTCAACTGGTGGCCCACAGACCACTTTAAGTTTGTTGGAGGGCACTTTTCTGGACAGCAGGGATGATTTTATAAAACTAAAAATATCTACCGGTAATTATTTTTTAACATTTATTGATATTTTTACATTCTAAGACAACAAAAAAGACAAGATTATTGTAAAGAAGGGAAAAATAATGTAGTTTTTGCCCAGTTTCTAAAAACTAAAACAGTAAACAATGCATTCTTATGTGATTTTTTTATTGTAGAAAATCATGTATCCTACTTTGAAGAAATAAAGCATAAAGTGAAAGAACTCCTTAATGTTTCTAGTATTCATATATTTGCTAAATAAATTACAGGAAAACTGCTATGACAAGCCCTTTTAGTTGTTATAACAACCAATAAAATTCAGTTTTATGTCAAAGTTTTGGTCAAAGCTTGAAAGAGCCCCAAAGAACCGCATATGTGGCTCCAGACCCCTGTTTTAGAGAGTGCCGACAGGTGAGGTTCCCATGATGAGGACACATTTCAAAGCAGGTTGCCATAGTAGCCATAGCCAATAAGGGCAGTATGCAGGTGACACTGTAAAACAATTACACATGAGCGTGTGGGAATCATGTCCATCAACTGAGGTGGATTTTACGCCTGATAACACAATATCTTCTAACGATTGGTCATTTTTAACTGAGAACAACAGTTCTACTGTGACAACGTTAAATTATCTTCTTCATCTTATATCATCTTGTTTTTCAGAGAGAAAATGTATAAAATGATCAAAGTTGACTGAAAAGGGAAAGTTAAACAGCAGATTTGTAAAATCCTTCAAGCATGCTTCTCTGAACGTTGTTGTTCACAACACACACCCTCGCAGAACTTATTGTTTCACATTTTTCACCTAAAAGCAGGAAGTTTCCTGGGATCAATGTAATTTCAACACAAACTGTTCCTGTTAGTTTTGTAGTCAGCTGAAGATGTAGAACTTGTAACTTTACACTTTGATCTTGATCCTAAAAAATCTGCAGGTCAAGATGAACTTCCTCCTTATGGCTGCTCATATCATCACAGTCCCTGTGACCCACATCTTTAATCTGTCCATAAGCCAAAACACCATTCCGGATGCTTGGAAAACAGCCTTTGTTCTTCCTTTGCTGAAGGGAGGTGATCCCACCTCATTGAACAATTATCGACCGATCTCTAAACTCTGCATTTTAGCCAAGGTTCTAGAAAAACTGATAAACTCCCAGATCAAAAATTATCTGGACTCATTTAACATCTTACCTCTCCATCAATCTGGTTTCAGGAAAAAACACAGCACAACAACTGCTTCTCTGAAGGTTCTTAATGATGTTGTTGAAGCATTGGATGCTAAGGATTATTGTGCTGCACTTTTCTTAGACCTGTCTAAAGCTTTTGACACTGTGGATCATAACATCCTGTGTCATAAGCTCTCAGAAATCGGTTTCTCTGATCACACCATCGGTTGGTTTTCTAATTATCTTTCCAATCGGAGGCAATGTGTTCAACATAACGGTACTTCTTCCAGCTATTTAACAGTTAAAAATGGTGTACCACAAGGCTCAGTTTTAGGACCAACCCTCTTTACAATCTACATAGCTAATGTAGGTCAGAGCATCCCTGATGCATCCTTACATTTCTATGCTGATGATACAGTTGTTTACTGCCGAGCTAAAACAGTAGCTAAGGCTTTCCAGTTACTGCAATCCGCTTTTGACATCATTCAGTCAGATTTGTTCCGTCTCAAACTTGTCCTAAATGCTGAAAAAACAAAAGGGATGTTTTTTTCAAGTAGGAAGTCGGTCCCAGCAGATCTTCCTCTGATTTTTTCCTCAAATGGTGTCCCTATTGAGTTTGTTGATTCCTATAAATATTTGGGTATCCTGGTCGATTCACATCTCTCTTTTAAACTCCACGTGGAAAACCTAGTGAAGAAACTGAAAGTTAAACTGGGTTTCTTTTTCAGAAATAAATCATGTCTAACACTGAATGCTAGGAAACGCCTTGTATCTGTGACTTTCCTTCCCTCCATTGATTACGGTGACATTCTCTACATGAATGCTCCTACAAGCACCCTGCGGATGTTGGATGTTGTCTATCATGGTGCACTAAGATTCATAACTGGTTGTGATTATCGTACCCACCACTGCACCCTGTATTCACTGGTTAACTGGACATCATTAACCTCACGCAGACTCTTCCACTGGTACATTTTCATCTTCAAATCACTTCTTGGTCTGCTGCCCTCATACATCTCCTCCTACATGTCTTTGCGTGAGTGCAGCTACAGTGTGCGCTCTCAGGACATGATTACCTGCAGTGTTCCGTCAGTGAGGACTGAACTTGGAAAAAGGGCCTTCTCCTACTCCGCTCCTGCTTCATGGAATATCTTACAAAAAGATCTGAAGCTCTCGGCCCTGACCTCTCTAAATGATTTTCAGAATCTGTTGGAATCCTGGCAAAAACCAATGCAGATATGTTCCTGTCTTTGATTTTTTTTTGTACATCTACCTTATAATGTTTTTGCTACTTTTTGCTACTTTTTCTTTTCTTTTGTTTATTGTTTAATGTATTTGTATCATTGATGTTCATCATTCTTTAGTTTGTAGCAGGTCGCTTTCGTAAATGAGCCCTCGAGGCCCAATAAGATTTACCTGACTAAATAAAGGTTGAATGAATGAAAAAAATTCTCCAGAGTGGAATATTCTCTTACATTAAGTTTATTTTTTTCATTATTTTTTTATCCACAGGTTTACCTCATTGTTCTTTCTAAGACTCACATGAACCCTGCAGTTTTGATTCTGCCCATAAATACTTAAGAGGTGTCACAGTAAACACTCATCTGTTTCTGTTCACTGATTTCCCTGGAGGTTTCACCCTCGTTCTCTTGTCCAAGCCATAGGCCTGTCAAGGCCGATCAGACTAGACTGTCTCCCTGCGAGACTCCTGCTGTCCGACCAAATGTAGAGCGGGAGTGACGAGCTCGCCCCTGGTTCTGCCCATCTCAGTAATCCAAATCCAAGCTTGTCATCCATCATTCAGCACCAGCTGCACAGAACGGATAAAAAAACACGAAACTCAGGTGACAGTGGGCTGTTGAAGGTTGCCATAAGTACCAGGCAAGTTAAACTGGACATTTGTTTTTCACAACATCACACTTTTCACTTTTTATGTTGGGCTTGTCACCTTGAGAAAGTTTGTTGGATCTGCAGTTTTAGCTGTTTCAGAAGACAAATATTGATGAGACAGGGGATTTCTTCTCTCCATCTGCTTATTGACCCATACATCCTTGTGTAAATGTCCTTGGGGACACGTATGTTTCTGTTTATTGAACATACCTGTCACTGGAGTGTAAAATATTGCGCAATCAGGTTGTTTTCTGTCATTTTTCTTGATTACCAGTAGGCGCGTGCACCGTATAGGTCATCATTTTATAAACTTAAATATCACTGGCGTATTAAAAGCAAAACAAGATAATCAAGCCATCTTCTCATGAGTAACAGGGGACATCTTTTTGACTGCGACGTCTCAAAGAAAGTTGTTTTTCCAAGTTAATCTGCATGACAACATTGTGTGAAAGAAAAGCCCTCTGAAAATCATGCTTTATTCTAAAACATCTGCTTCTCTGGCTCTTTTAGTATCTAGTAAATATGACCGCAAGTGCTGGGAGCTGCTGCCACCGGAGAATCAATAAAAACACCACAGATAATCCATTGTCTATAATTCTTAGCACTTAAAAGGGCCATGTGATGGAGATGTCAAACCATTATAAGTTATCCATTTCCTCAAACCTCACCTCAACATCCAGCAGCAGTGTGCTCCTCTGAGAGACTGCCAAAATCTCTGAAAATTAATTGATGCCTTCAAAACAAGAGAGGGCTATAGAAAAATAGCAGAGTTTTAAGGTACCTCTGTCCTCAGTTCCCAATCCAATTAGGAAATGGATAAGTTAAGCCCCGAAAAGCTGTAAAAACTTTCAGACAAATGCTTTAAAAGATAATAAATTATGTCATAATTTCAGTGACTTCAAAAGACTTTTAGAAAAACTGGCTGTCATGCTGTTCTGTGTCACCACAACTGTGCAAATATGACTTTCATGACAGATCAAACAAGAAGATATCTTCCTGCACCTTTCTTCCCAGCTTTCAACGTTTGGAAATGATGTCCATGCGAAACTGGTGTACATAACATAGGCGTAGCCAGGATTTTATGAGGGGCGGTTCGTTTGAAGAAAAAGTGGACCTCTGATTGGTTCATTGGCGGTGGTACACGTTACTTCAAATGTGTAAACAAGCTAATTAGAAAAACATGGACACTCCGTTTCAGGCTTTCTGTGAGTAACTATGTGTCCTATCACTGTAAATTTAGCTTTAGGGATAGAATGGGGGTACTGGTACCAATTTCAGATAAATTACTGTTCCCAACATGGCGGAAATAAACAAAAACAAGGAATAAAAACGTGGCGAAAATCATCGTCACAAACTTAGCTTAGCTATAGCATGTTTTAGCATTATCCCATATCTTATATGGGATAAAGAAGTGGGTCTTACGCGACCCACTTCTAATCTCTCTAACATCAAACGGTACTACTTAAAATACACAAATGAACAGTTGAATCAAAAACCACAATGTAATTTTACCGTTTGAATCCACCGTGTTGCCTTCCAAGCCAGGACAGAGTGAACGTTGTCTTCACCTCACAGTTCTATATCTCGCGGGAGTTGTAGGCGGGACTTCATAGGCAAAGTGGGCGGTTCCCCCCTGGCTACGCGCATGCCATAAGAAGTGGACAAGTGAAAACATGAGCCTAAAGCAAAATCATCACAGTCTTGACATCCGGGTTCCTCGGTCTGTGCAATCAGAAGAATATGTTGATCCCAGGAGATCCCCACTGTCATCTGGAAGTGTGCTCACATGTTTTGCTTATGCTTTTTGATAACAGCCGCACCAGAAAAGCAGTAGAAGACAATGCTTTTTAGAGCAGAGGTCCTCAACCAGTGACGTGTGGTGAGGTTTGTGACAGGTGAGGCACGGACTCGTCTGCAATCGATGCTTTTATATATGAACCTAAAATAGAAGCTTATATTTCAATTTAGCCTTTTTATTTTTAGAATGCCAATTATGCTTCCCTCTGCGTAACAGAAGAACTTACAGCGATGTGCACCATGCACTCATTGTCCCATGGGGAAGCACTACCTCCTATCTGTGAGGCACGGTACTTTCAGCCTGACCCTGTGTATAGAAATGGTCTCCACCTACAAATATCTAGGTTTCAACATTGACACTGAACTGTCTTTTAAAACCCACATCTCCAAAATGGCCACTAAACTCAAACTGAAGCTAGGTTTCTTCTTCAGAAACAAATCCTGCTTCTCATGCAAAGCCAGGAGAACATTAGTAGCTGCAACATTCATGCCAATACTAGATTATGGTGACGTGCTGTACATGAGTGCTGCATCAAAATACCTACAGTCCTTAGACTCCATTTACCACGGTGCCCTTCGGTTCATTACTGACTCCAGTTATCGCACTCATCACTGTGAGCTTTACGTAAAATCTGGCTGGTCATCTCTCAGCACTCGCAGATACACTCACTGGATATCCTTCATCTACAAGACCCTCCTAAACCTAGTCCCGTCATACCTCACCTCCTTAATACAAACATCACACAGTCATTACTCCCTGCGCTCTAACGATTTAGTCCTCCTGTCAGTTCCTCCTGTCAGAACTGAACTAGGAAAAAGAGCATTCAGCTTCGCCGTCCCCTCAGCCTGGAACAACTTACAGAAAGATCTGAAACTATCAACATTCATCTCTCCTGGATCCTTTATGTCAACCGTAGTAGAAAATGTCATCAAGAAACTTGACCATTGCAGATGTTTCTAACCACTACTTATCCAATATACATGTCATTGTTGGTTTTTTTTTGTCTGCTTGTTTTGTATATAATGTATATAGAAATCTGTCATATCCTGTTGGTTTTGAACTGTCAACATCTGTTTACTGTGATTGTAGTTTTCTTTATTTTCTTTTTGATAAGTGCAAATGCCTATTGCCAATGTGACGTGTGCTGCTGACCACTTGACCAGGTCACCCTTGTAAAAGAGATCTCGATCTCAACGGGCTCTACCTGGTTAAATAAAGGTGATTGATTGATTGATTGATTTCAGCGTGCATTTATGACCGATTAGAAAGAAGAAATATGTTGCACACATTCATTCAATATATTGGACAGACTAGAACATTAGCATGTGCAGCACATGTGCAAGAAAACATGCATATTGGTGATATAAAGAGAGACAGCAATGGGCATGCACCATCTGCCTACTTCATACTGTATGTCAAACTCAAGGCCCAGGGGCCAAATGCAGCCATCGTTGACATCTTATATCTGCCCCCAAGATGATATTTAAAATACTTTTATCTCTTGATTTTTTTCCCAGTAATCTTTGATTATGATTTTGAAAGCACAACAGAGATCAAATGAGACCCATCAAACTCTTGTTGAGGAACCTGTGACCAAGAAACATGTTGGGTATCTGGTTTGAGTTAATGCAGATTCAGAAATTGGCCATTAGTTTGAAAAAGGTTTTAATTTTGGCCCCCTTTTGTACGTGGGGTTGACACTCCTGTAGTTCAAAACAAAGCTGCAAGACTAGCACTCAGATGTAATTTTAGAACAAACGTAAATTTCATGCATCTATGCCTGTCATGGATGAAAGTTTGTGACAGACTGGCATGCAGCCTTCTTCTGTCTTTACACAAAATCTGGACTTCACATAAACCTTTCAGCCTTTTTTCACAGTTGTTACCACCTGCACTAGACATGCTTTTAATACTAGACGTGCCTCTGTTGTTACTTTTATATTACCTTTGCACAGGACTAATGCTCTCAGAAGAACAGCTGTATACATATATATATATACATATATATATATACATATACATATACATATATACATATACATATATACATACATATATATATATACATATATACATATATATACATATATACATATATACATATATATACATATATACATATATACATATATACATATACACATATACATATGCATTTACATATATTTCATTCATTCATTCAACCTTTATTTATACAGGCTAGCCTCGTTGAGTCACGGGGACTCATTTACAAGAGGGACCTGTCTCACTCACACCAAACAACCATCCACTCTCACACTCACACCTAGGGTCAATTTAGAGTCACCAATCAGCCTAACAAGCATGTTTTTTGGTCTGTGGGAGGAAACCGGAGTACCCGGAGGAAACCCACGCATGCACGGGGAGAACATGCAAACTCCACCCAGAAAGGCCCCGGACCGGGATTTGAACCGGCAACCTTCTCGCTGAGAGGCAGCAGCTCTACCAGTTGTGCCACCGTGCTGCCCATATATATATATATATATATATATATATATATATATATATATATATATGTATATATATATATATATATACTATATATATATATATATACGTATATATATATATATATATATATATATATATATATATATATATATATATATATATATATATATATATATATATATATATATATATATATATATATATATAT
>JBBPBX010024106.1:0-14022 GCA_038048925.1 Garcialebias charrua | reverse complement strand
GGGGGGGTTAAGGGCTATCTGGTCCCTGTATGACCAAAGCGAGACCTACATCCTCAACACAAAGTCAAGCTCATTTCCACGTAGGACACTGCCATAGCTACCCCTAGTCTGCAAACCTGTTTGTGTTATTCATGGACAAGATCTCAAGGTGCAGATCAATTCCAGGCTCTCATCTCTGCTTTTGCAGATGAGGTTCTGTTGGCATCTTCAGTTCCTGACATAGGCGGCTCCATGGGGGAGCTAGGGGGTGCTATAGCCCCCCTGGAAAAGTCACAGCACCCCCAAGAAAATATCAGATTATTTTCTTTTTCATCTGAGTTAATATTCTTTAACATGTGGTTGTTGTGATATTTTCCTCGCAAAACACAACTAATAAAAAATAAATAAAAAAATCAGTGATTATATCGAGTAAAAAAAAAAAACAATCTGATCCACCAGCTGAAGCCCACAAAGATGAGTGATGCTCTCAACACTGACCCAGTAAGGAGCAGAAACTGGTGACATGATGCCTCTGGTTATGCCATTTTTAGCTAATACAACTTGATAAATCATTTCCTGGCTTGCAGTGATAATAAATGACTTATCTGGTCACATTAAATAAATACTTTTAACCAAAATCCAAAATAAACTTTATTAAAATAGCCCCACTGCATCTAAATTCATGCGCGTATAAAACTGAAATATTTCCTTCTCAAAGAGTTAATTTTGCCTTAAGACAAGAGAATTAAGCCTTGACTGATTTATTATTATTGCTTGTTTGTTATTGTTGTTGATTTTTAGTTTGATTATTTTTGTAATAAAACTTAAAAGACAACTTTATTCGGATGATTATTCATTTGTTCTGGTATAGAACTCCCTGTAATAACATATTCACCCTTTACTAATCAGAATCAGTCACTGAAGTACTTTGTAGAATATATTGATTAAGTTGTTGTTGGTCAGTAAACTGACCAGTGGGTGCCAAACTTTAATGAATGAAAAATAAATAAAACAAATGTAGTGGGGCTGAGATGGAAAAGGTGTCACCCTTCTTCCTCCATCTCACCCTTCGTTATGGCTACAAGCTTCTACCCCGAGGTTGTTAGACTCATGAACCCCTAGTCTGAATTATCACTGTGAAAACAAATCATTGTAATACCATTTGGTTATGTGCTGCTGATCTCATGCTGCTGATCTATTTCATGTTGCTGTGTTCACTCGTCCTCATCTGCTCACACAGACTCATGTTTGTGCTGCTATTGTTTGGCGCATTGTTTCGTACTAGTAGTGCTTAGTGTATTTTTAGTTTAGTGTATTTCTTATTTCATGTCTCGGATCTTTTTTACTGTTTTTCTTTACAATTTGTATTTTTGTTGGATGTAACTGGGACCCTGTCCATAGTTTCGTTCCACCTTATGTACCACATGTGATGTGAATGACACACATTGACCTTGAGAACTGAAAGAACAAATGATCCTTCGTAGCATCCTCAGTAAAATGCTTAGCCCCCCCTTAGCACCTGCAGAAAAATATCTGGTTCCTGACCCCACAGGGGTGGTTCACAGCTGAATGTGAGGTGGTTAGGGATGAGAGTCTGCTCCTCTAAATCTGAAGCAATAGTTGAATGTTCCCTTCAGGTTAGCAGTGATTCTTTGTCTCAAGTGGAGGAGTTCAAATATCTGGGTTTTGTTTTGAATGATGGCTAAATGGATCTGGATATGGACTGATGGATGATCAGGGTCTCGTTCATTGCAGTACAGGTGTTGCTTCAGCCTGCCATGGTAAGAAGGAGCTGAACACAACGACAAAGCTTCAGTTTACTGGTTCTTCTATGTCCAGCCCTCATGTATGGCTCATGGCAGAAAAACAGTATTCTAACAGAAGCGACTTCAATAAGGTTACTTTGTGTTAACCAGGCTCAGTTTTATGTGGAGCTCTCTCACCAGGGAGGTAAGGAGGTGTGGTGGAGGGTGTTGCTTGGAGACACTGCTCCTCCACGTCAAAAGACGTTGTTGAGGTGGTTCCTGAAAGTCTCCCTTTGGTGGATTGATGAAGTTTATTGGATGAAAGATGAAATGTTTCAACAAAAATAAACCGTCCAGAGGACTTGACTTAACTTTGTTGGATTTTTTGTGTGGGAACATCTTGGGATCCCCCTGGAGAAGTTGGAAAGCGTTGCTGTGGAGAGGGACGTCTAGGCTCACCTCCTGAACCTGCCACCTTCACAAATAAGTGTATGAAAATAGATGGAAGATGGGAAAATAGATTAGATACCTACATTAGTTTTCTGCCCTGACTGATTGCGCAATACTTCTTTCAATTTATCACACTGCTGACCTTTTTTTATTTTTTTGCAAAGAATTCAATATACCAGTGAAAGCTGATAAACAGTGAGCGCACAAAGCTGATGCTTTTTGGCTGTCCCTAATCCTTTAGGAATTATGAGGTCCAGTGAGCGTTTGCATTATTTGAACTTGTCTCAAAGGACACTGGATTATCTAACACTCCTTTAGTTTAGAAGTTGCTGCTCAGGAGCTGAATGTGAGAGAAGAGGAGAGGGGTTGGTGGATGACAGGGAAACTTTGGGAGAACAACAAATCTCAAAGGAGGTGGTGCATTGGCAGCAGAGGGATCAGCCACAGGCCATTTCAGGAGTAATGGATGGGAATCTCTGGCAGCGTGGGGTCAGCTGGAAGGGATTACCCTGGGATCCTGCAGAGGACTCTGATGGAGGGAGGAGCGCCATCAATCAACAACCATCCATACACATGAGGCAAACATGAAGATCTGCATGCTTCAGACTTTTTGTTTGTTTGAGATGTTACATTTTTCATTAGCATGTTCAGTGTCCAGAGAAGTTTGCACACACATGCTGCTTCTCTTTGAACTCGTCGTGGTGGTTCTTGGTAAAATTCCACTCAAAGTTAATCAGATTTTAGACTGAACATTTAAATCATATCAGCTCCTGTCAGATCATCCAATTTTATCTGTGAGCTTTAAAGACAAACGCTCCCATTTGGTATTTTCAGGTCTCTCTTGTATATGGGTCCCCGAGGCTCAAGGTTGAATTAATTAATTACATTTTATATAACAAACTGTAAATCCTGGTTTGGATCATTTTTATTAAATGACTACATTTGTGGATGCTTTGAAATAAAGATTAAAATATATGTGTTTTTGCTTTACAAGACCTCTCCAAAAAGGTTTTGTATCAAAGTCAAAGTCAAGTCAAAGTCAACTTTATTGTCAGAACTGCAATATGTACAGGACATACACAGGACCGAAATTGCGTTTCTCTCAGTCCCTCGGTGCAACAGTAACCATCTAAACACTAAACACTAAAACATTTAATAAACATAAGCATAAAATAGTAAAAGTGTAACACTGTCCTGAGTTTTTTCATAATAGTATAAAAGTATGAAAATTTACACCAACACTGAAACACCAAACACCCCTAAAACACCAAACACCCAATGAACATAAGCATAAAATGAAATAATAAAAGTGTAATACTGTCCTGAGTTTTTGCATAGTAGTATAAAAAGTATAAAAAGTATATCTATAAAATAAACTGAAGGTTCTAGCATTGACATTTGCAAAGAGTGGCACAGCAGCATATAAGTTAATGTACACAGTATATGTATGAGGTATTTGATGTTGGTATATAGGCAAAGTGGCATATGCAGTGAGGCACATAAGGCACATTTGGCATCCTTAGATAAGGCTAGTCAGAGAATGCTGTATATATATATATTGTCAAAGTATGCAGGACTTTTATATTGAAAACAGACTGTGGCATTTTAGCAAACCATTTTACTAAACACATACATCACAGAGCCACGGGCTGAAAGCCTCAATTGGGACCATATAAAGTAAGTACCGACACCCACGCGTGCTCACCCTGGCCTGCTCAGAGCAGGGTGTAATAACACACCGTCAGTAACCCTAGATTAGTTTAATTTTATGGCAATTGGTGACCATATAAAGTAAGTACCGACACCCACGCGTGCTCACCCTGGCCTGCTCAGAGCAGGGTGTAATAACACACCGTCAGTAACCCTAGATTAGTTTAATTTTATGGCATTTTAAACTCATATGTTTTTTACTTTTTATATGCTTTGTCTGTATTTTGGTAAACCATCTTTGTGTTATTGCATGGCATTTTTGGTTAACCCTGTGCTATAAGAAATATAAGATTGAGTCAGGCCTCACATTAACACACGCTCAAGGCAGGAGCAAGACAGCCAGGCCTCTTCTTAGTGTTTCACACAGCTGCAGAAGAGAGTTACTGGGGAAGGTAGTTTTTGCTTTTGCTTCAAGGACTGTTTAAAAGTAACAAAAAATATTTTAACAAAATAATAAGAATAACAATTATTAGAAGCAAAGCGTTATTGAAGACAGATGAAACTTCTTACCAAGACAAGCATGCACACAGAGAAACATACAAGGAGTTATAATAATAATAACACATACGCTCTTGAGCAGGTCTGCTTGGAGCAGAAATAAGTCAGAGGAGATAAGAACGTGCACACTTTTACAAACTCACAGAGGAAGAGCTGCGGAGGAGTTTGTAGGCTCTTCTAGGTTCTTCTAGGCTCTTCTAGGTTCACTTCTAAATCAAAAACATATAATTATATAAAAAAGTGTTCTTATATGAAACAAAGTGTGATAAGTGATTGAATATGTGAAGTGTGTGTCAAGTGGTTAACTGAAGATGCAGGATTATGTATTATGAATAAAATGAATGTTATTTTATGTTTTCTTTTAAGATTCACGGTAAACTAAAAAATGCTTCACTGCTGAGGGTTGAAAAATATAGTTTTGAATATTACATAGCATGTTAAAAGAGTGTTTTTCCACAGTTTGAGTAAATCTGGGTGAAAGTTGAAAATTTCTTCTGACTGAAGAAGTTGGAACTTTGCCAGATGACAGATGGCATTAAGTCATTCTCTGCTGAAGGAGGGGGACAGCTGAGAGAGACATTATGTCATTTTTCAGTGAGGGCTGAGAGGAGGTGTAAAAAGTTACCTCATCATTAACCAATGAGTACTAACAAAATGATGTAATTCTCCATGGGGGGAGCAGAAAAAGCCCAGTTCCCCTATAAAAGATGAAAGTCTGAGAAGAAAAATTGCTGAGTTTTTGGACCCCTGAAGAATTCTTGTGGATTATACTGAACTCTCTGGAGCTGAAAAAGAAGAAGATTGGATTATCTGAAAAAGGGTTTTTCTTTTTGATCAACAAGGAAAACTTTTTTGCCTCTCAGCCCGGATATTTCCAACTTCTTCACAATTTGGACTGGCTTCAGAGATGGAATAATTTTCCTATTCTTTTGGAAATCCCTTGTGGTACTTTCTGACAAGAAAAAGGTAGGATAATCTTCCCAGTTCTATCCACAACTAAATTTATATTAAAATTAAATCATTATGACAGCAAAAAGCCACTTCCTGCATGAAGACGGAGGATCAGTTGCAGGGATTCCTCTGTTGATGAAAAATTAAAGTGAGTTTGGGGGGGCTCTGTGCGCTGACGGAGCGCCGCAAGATTGTTTATGTTGGTGGAACACGGTGTACTTTTATCTCCGCTCTGCTGTTGAGGGCCTCACGGCAGCTCGACTGAGCAATGATGGATTAAAAGCTGCTCTTTTGTGGAATACTATTTTTCCTGATCTAAAATTATTTTAGTGGAACAAACCAACATCTTTTGATAAGATCCAACAATAATTATGGAATACAATTGGCTGAAGTTGCTGAAGTCATGAAGAATTAGTTGAATTTGCTGGATACTTTAAGAAGATTGGATTGATTCAAAAAGAGTTTACTCCAGGACAAAAGAATTGTTTTTGCGGCATCGGGATCTCCTCTGACGGGTCTTGGCTTATCAGCTTGTTTAAGCTAAGGGAACACCGCTTCTGATGCCCTGGTTGTCAGTACTGCAGAGCAGATGATGGAAGACCTTGAGGAATTATATTGTGGAAAGAAGACTTGGATTGATGCCTGCATTCGGAGAGCTGATTGATTTTAAATCTGGAAAAGTTTAAAGAGAAGTTTTGTGCGTCGAGAGATCAGACTGCAGCGAACTGAATGTTTGGAAAACAATCTTTGATGGATTAAAGCTGATTTTGCTGAAGGGATCCTGAAGATTGGAAAGTCAGTTATTGTTTTCGGGTCACCCGGTCTGACCACGGAGTGAGACCTACCAGCTGGAAGCTGACTGACCTTGGATATTCGGCTAGGAGAACACGATGTTCTAATTTTAGCCTCAGGCCTGCTTTGAAGGCCTTGTTCATCAGCATCGCAGAACAACTGAATGGATTACAATATCTTTGAATGGATAACACTTTTGAGGAATAATTGATTTGCCTAGGAGGATTACCAGATTTTTTAGCCCTGAACAGTTTTGATGGATTACAACTGGGATTTTTAACATAACAGAATTACCTGGAGGTTTTTATGTGGGATTAAACAAAGATTTGTCCAGTTTGCTGGAGTGCAGACTTCTGATTGGAGTACAACAGCATCACCTGGAGGTTTTTCTGTAGAAAGACAACCAGATTTCCGGATGGGATTATAAAACAAGTTTTTTCTGGTGGAAATAAAAACACAAGTTGGAACACACCAAGATTACCTGGATGGATTAAACATATTTGATCAGAATCAGATTATTGTAGAATAAACCAACATTTTAGAAGATTATACAAATTATTGATTGGAGTAGAACTCAATTCAATTAAAGCTAAAAACACATTAAAGCCCAGCGTGTGGAAGACATCTTTGGTGAGCTGTGAATCATTGAATTCTCTTAAATGCAAATCATGTAACCTGATTAAATCTTTTCTGTAGTAAGTAGTGCTTATGCTGTTAAATCCCCTGCAACTAAATAATAAAGAAACATAAAACGTACAAATTTGGATTTTTTCCTTTGACTCACCTTGATATTAAATGATGGAAAACTTGGTTCAAGATAACAACAAAGATTATTGGAGGTTTTGAATGGTTTTGTTAGCCAAAAAGAGATAAACAACATCCTAGGATTTTACTTTCCAAGATCCTAAAATTTATTAGGCCGGAAACAATTACAATCTACCAGAGGTAAGGCTGTCGTTTAATGCATGTTTCTCCGGGAGATACGATCTGACTCCATTCTGCTAAGTCAGGCTATCAAATCGGAGTGGGACTAAGGATGTGACATGTCAGATGAAGACAGTGAACAAGCCTAAGTGAATTACCTCGTCTCAGCCTTAATTCTAACTAATCTTGAGACACATCGGGTAATACTCGTGTGCAAGGATAAAAGTTAAAGAACCCGTTACTGGAGAGGCTGGAGTGAGGACTTGTCGCAAGATCCTGCGGCTAACCTCACTCACGTAGAATTAACAATATGCAGTAGTGTAGATAAAAGTAGTGTAAATGTAAACAGTAATAATAAATGTAAACAGTAATAATAAATGTAAACAGTGAATGTAAACAGTTGTATGACTATAGGCAGTAATGTAATACAAACATTAGTGCAAATATGAGAAGTAGTGCAAACTGAATGAGCACAAGTGAATTACCCGTTTTGGGTACTAGACTTCTTAACAGACAGACCACAGTCCGTGAAGATCCACAACTTCTCCTCCTCCACCATAACCCTCAGCACTGGCTCTCCTCAGGGATGTGTGCTGAGCCCCCTTCTGTTCACTCTGCTCACATATGATTGTACAGCCACACTTCCAGGCTGTCATATTGTTAAGTTTGCAGATGATACAGCGGTGGTGGGATGCATCACAAACAATGATGAGTCCAGCTACAGACAGGAGGTGGAACATCTGGAGAGCTGGTGCAAAGAGAATAATCTTCACATGAATGTGAAGAAGACAAAGGAGATGATTGTGGACTTCAGAAGGAACAAACACACCCATGCCCCACTGAAAATAGGTGGGTCTGCAGTGGAAGTGGTCTCCAGCTACAAATACTTGGGTGTACACATGAATGATAACCTCAGCTGGAGCAACAACACCACCAGCCTGATCAAGAAAGGTCATCAGAGACTCTACTTCCTCAGACGGCTGAGACGAGCTGGTCTGAGCAGCCCAGTCCTCACCTCCTTCTACAGGTGTGCAGTGGAGAGCATCCTGTGCTCCAGCATCAACGTGTGGCATGGAGGCTGCACAGTTGCAGAGAGGAAAGCTCTACAGAGAGTGGTGAAGGCTGCACAGAAGTCTGTTGGAGTCAGTCTCCCCACCATCACAGACATTTACACCTCCAGATGCAGGAAAAGAGCCACCTGCATCATGAAAGACCTCACTCATCCAGCACACTCACTCTTTGCCCCACTCCCCTCAGGACGGAGGTTGAGGAGCATCAAGTGTAGAACCACTAGACTGAGGAACAGCTTCTACCCTGAGGCTGTTAGACTCATGAATAAATTTAAATAAAATAAAAAAATAAACACTGCAAATGTAACATATTTATGGAAATGAATATGCTGCAATTTGTCAATGTAAATGGTAAATAAAGAAAAATGTCAAAATGGGCTATTTTATTATCAAAAGATAAGGTACATCTCATGGAAGGAGCAGACAGAGACTGGAAGTTTGTAACCCAGGTGTAAATTACAGCTTTTATCCTCTGGACTCTTCACTCTTTCTTCCTTTCATACATTAACTCTCACAAGACTACTGAACAACCAATCACTGTTGAGTATCAGGGTCACATGCTCCTCTGCAGCCTAATTGTCAGGTGTATCAGCTGGAGCAGGTGAGTAGGAAGATTAGAACACATTGGGAGAAGCAGAGGAGCAGAGCTGAAGGAGCCTCCTACCAGCCTGGCAGGAGAACAGAAGTCTTCGGGCACTTCAAGTGCAATCCTTTCTTTGGGCTCTAGGCCTGGACCTTCAGCTCGCCATCAACCTGGCCTGCATAATAAAACAGGACCATTTTCTCAATAGATATATCAAAACATTCTAGTGTGCACACACATTCAATAAATGGCACGCTTTGTACTATAAATAATTCCAACAATCATTTTCAGTCAATATGCATATTCAATAAATATAAAGTTCAATATACTGTAAGTTACATCCATGAAAAATCCAATAAATATACACCATAAAATCAGTTGACATGAAATGTAAAAACAATCTAATTGAGTGCTCAATAAATATTTAAGGCACCTTATTGTTCTCAGCTGCACAACCAAACACTCAATGTCATCAATAAGCTAACTGCTAAGTGACATACAGGAACTCACCAGGTCAGCAGTTTATATCTTATACAACCTTTTTCACTTCTTCTCAGTTTGTGGTAGTTGGCTCCTGCAGCTCTGCTCCTCTGCTTCTCCCAATGTGTTCTAATCTTCCTACTCTCCTGCTCCAGCTGATACACCTGACAATTAGGCTGCAGAGGAGCATGTGACCCTGATACTCAACAGTGATTGGTTGTTCAGTAGTCTTGTGAGAGTTAATGTATGAAAGGAAGAAAGAGTGAAGAGTCCAGAGGATAAAAGCTGTAATTTACACCTGGGTTACATCCTCCCCTCTTGAATCCATGCAACGCCGGTGCATGCTAAATTATCTGGACCCTAGAACAAACAGGAGCATCTGAAACAGGTTCAAACATTTCATCATATGCTGCAGCCAAACTATGCAAAAGAGTTTGCACTACAGAAATTAATGGATTTCCTAAAGCAGCATACTGAAGGCGCTTAATTGGTTTTGGTTGTCGACTAGACTGACGAATTGGTTGTTCAACTTCTAAACCATCACTAGCCTCAGGAGCAACTATAGGTGATTCAGTGGAATGCGGTGAGGGTATGGTAAAATCTGGTAACGTCTCCACTGGGCCATGGAACTCCAAATCTTGCTCAGAAGGATTCAGCTCAGGAACATGTTCAGGCTCAGTTGCATTTCCTGGGTCTATCCGATCTTCTTTAAGAACTTTTTCCAGGGCTGGAAGTGGATCCACAGCATCAGGCAGTAGAGACAACTTATCCACATCAAGTGAGGAATTCTGACTTTCCGTCTCAGGAACTGGAACTTCGTTCGTGGGCTGGGCAGGAACTGTACCCTCAACACTGACCTTCACAGTTGGCAAAACTGAAAACCAGGGTGCACTCCATTCCTCATCCTCTCCATCCAGTCTCCCTTCCAGGTCCTCCACTAGTTCCTGGTGACTGCGAGTCCGAGACATACGAGCAGGTATAGAAACTGGCTGGTCAACTTCTTCAGTCTGAGGAAGAAATCCACAAGGAAGAAGAAGATCATGGTGCAGAGTTCGGGTCCCTCCAGAGGGATCTGTTTCTTGTCTTACAACATACACAGGAAGATCACTCACACGACCAACCACCACATAGATGTTTTTCTCCCACTTATCTTCCAGTTTATGCTTGCCTCTGAGCCTCACATTTCTGACCAATACTCGATCACCTTCTTCAAGACTGGCTGGTTTCACTCTTTGATCAAAACGTATCTTGTTTCTTCTCGCCATCTTTTCTGCATTTTCAAAAGCTAGCTGAAAACTTTCTTTCAGCCTAGAATGCAGGTTCTGCACATATTGAGAGTGTGATTGAGATGATGGATCTCTGACAGGTAAATTGAAGGCTATGTCAACAGGAAGTCTTGGACATCGACCAAACATCAACTCGTATGGAGTAAAGCCTGTAACCTCATTTCGGGTGCAATTATAAGCATGAACAAGTGGTTTGACATACTCTTTCCACCTAGTTTTCTGCTCTGGTTCCAATGTACCCAACATGCTGAGCAAAGTTCTATTGAACCTTTCAACAGGGTTCCCACGGGGGTGGTATGATGTGGTATGTGACTTTTTAATGCCAGCAATGTTGCAGAGCTCTTTGATGAGGTGTGACTCAAAATCAGGCCCTTGGTCTGTGTGCAGGTGCTCAGGAAACCCATAATGTACAACAAAATTCTCCCATAGACATCTTGCAACAGTCTTTGCCTTTTGATTTGCTGTTGGAAAAGCCATAGCATACTTAGTAAAATGATCTGTGAGGACAAGAATGTTCTTAGTGTTGCTTCTATCAGGTTCAATTGATAGATAATCCATGCATAGGAGCTCAAGTGGCCGGCTGGTCTTGATGTTCACTAATGGTGCGGCTCGTTCTGGCAAAGCTTTCCGACGAATGCAGCGATTGCAGGTTTTAATCTTGTTTTCAACATCTACAGACATGCGTGGCCAGAAAAATCTAGATCTTACTAGATCAAGTGTTCTTTCAATCCCCATGTGGCCTATATCATCATGAAGGCCCGAAAGAACAACAGGACGGCATTCTTCTGGCAACACAAGCTGAAATGATAGGACCTCACCATCTTGCCTTCTTCTGTATAGAATGTCATCTTTTAGTTCAAGGCGTTTCCATTCTCTCATCATCAGGGGAAGGTCAGGAAGCTCAGCCCTTGCAGTTGGAGGGATTTTCTCTCCTGTTTCAAGCTGATGAATAACTTCTCTCAAAACAAAATCAGCTCTTTGTTTCTCCCCAATATCATGAAGGGACAGTGATGGAAGCACTGGCAATCCCCCTTGGGATTCATCAACGTACACATCAGGGAGAACTGTAGGAGTCATACTCATAGTTTCAACCAAAGTAATGTTTTTCTCCAAAGGATAATCTGGACTTTGGCCTCTCAGCAGGCAGCTGTGACAAATGGCTCTTACTACATCTGGAGTGAGTTCTGTAGCATCCTCTGCTTCATTCGTGTGTGCTGTGATGAACTGCTGCACCATAGCCCATTCTCTATTTGGATCAGATGTCTGGGGACGTGGTCTCCTGGAGAGGGCATCAGCATCTCGGTTTTGGCTGCCCGCACGATACTGCAATTTAAAATCACATGTAGACAGAGCAGCAAGCCATCTATGGCTAGCAGCGTCAAGCTTAGCAGAGGTCAAGACATATGTTAATGGATTGTTATCTGTAACAACAGTGAACCTAGAGCCATAAAGATAGTCATGGAACTTTTCTGTTACGCTCCATTTTAAAGCTAAAAATTCCAATTTATGGGCTGGATATCTAGCTTCACTGGCAGACAACCCACGGCTAGCATATGCTATAACTCGTAGCCTCCCCTCTTGTTCTTGATAAAGAGCAGCTCCAAGCCCAATGGTGCTGGCGTCTGTATGCAGAATGTAAGGTTGACTTGGGTTGGCAAAACCGAGTACTGGAGCTGTTGTTAATCTGTCAATCAATGTATCAAAAGCAGATTGACACTGTGTAGTCCACCTTTCCTTAAAAGGTTGCTTTGCATCATGGCTTTTCATTGTGATGGTTACTTTACTGCCACATTTGCGGGCAGGGGGGTACCCCTTTGTCAGGTCATTTAAAGGCTTAGCAATAACAGCATAACCATTAATGAACCTGCGATAATAGCCTGCAAAGCCTAGAAATGATCGTAGTTCCTTTAAAGTTCGAGGAACTGGCCAGGATTTTAAAGCACTAATTTTCTCTGGATCTGTTTCAACCCCATGCTCAGAAACTACATGGCCTAAGTAACGCACAGAAGTTTGAAAAAATTTACATTTCTGTGGTGATAATTTCAGACCATAATCTCTGAGTCGATGCAACACTCTAATCAACCTACTCTCATGCTCTTCTAGGGTGTCAGAGAAGATAATCAAATCATCCAAAAAGACCAAAACTTCTTTTAAATGCAAATCACCCATGCACTTCTCCATAAGGCGCTGGAAAGTACTGGGTGCATTAGTCACACCTTGGGGCATTCTGTTGAATTCCCAAAACCCAAGTGGAGTCACAAATGCAGTTTTAGGCTTATCACCTTCTTCCATTTCTATCTGATAATATCCTGACTTCAGATCAAGAACACTGAACCAACGTGAACCAGTGAGAGCTGAAAATGACTCTTCCAAATTTGGTAATGCATAAGCATCTTTTACTGTTTGGAGGTTCAACTTTCTATAATCTATACAAAGCCGAACATCCCCATTCTTCTTTCGAACGACTACGATCGGTGAAGAGAATGGTGACTCCGATTCTCTTATTACTCCCGTCTTCAGAAGATCTCGCAAATGATTGCGAACAGCCTCAATGTCATTTGGATGGATAGGGCGAGCACGATGTTTAAATGGAGTCTCATCATGAAGATGGATGTGGTGCTTCACCCGATCAGTGTATCCAAAGTCAAGGTCATGATGAGAAAACACTTCTGGTATTTCTTTGAGTTTAACTATAACTCTTTCTTTCCAATCAGGAGGAATTGGAGAATTTCCAAATTCAAACTGAAGATCAAATTTGTCAGTTTCCCTGAGCTGTACATTACAACAGGAGACCTCAGATAGAAGCAAGGGTGATACTGTAATTTCTGCAATAATAGCAGGAGGTGACAATGTTATGCTCTGCTTGGACTCATTTGTGATAACCACTGGGATCTTGTGAGGTGTATGATTTGACAATGACACCAAACAATTCTTCACACACAATCCTCCCGGCAAGGGAGTAGATGGCTTCTCAACCAATGCCCAACTGCTAACCGGCAACAAACTGGTACAGGCATAGCCTTCCAGAACCATGGTATGGCCTGCTGGAACAACAACAGGTGATTCACTGTTTAGTGTTACATTGCATACACTGGGCTCTTGGGTCTGCTGGTGACGTAACTGAAGCAACTGGAGAACTGCTTTGTAGCCAAACTTAGCTGGTCTAAAGCTAACACTTTCATCTTTCAGATATTTGTCATATAATGAATCAAGAGTGTTCATTCCGATCAAAACGTGGGACTGAGTTCCACTTTTAACATCTTGAACCACAAGTGCCAGAGTACAAACATCCAAATCTGTGCCAATAAACTCTTTTGGAAAAATGATTGACATTTCTATGTAACCCAAGTATGGGACAGCTTGGCCTGCAGCTCCCTCTACTTGTAACAGCTCATTTAATGGTTTCACAGGTTGATTAGAAAAAAACTGATTGTAAAATGAAACTGGTATTGTAGTAACTTGTGATCCTGTATCTAACAGGCATTGAACTTGCTGACCAACTATGGTTACTTGACCAGTGCATTTTGAACCAATCAACCCTCGTGGCAGTTCTT